>JAOTON010001490.1:897500-1040000 GCA_034440635.1 Lepas anatifera
GCTCATGCATTCCCTCAAATGTGGCCTTGTATCGTTTACCGGTGGCGAGTGGTTCTCCGGCCATCTCAATTTGGGCACCCTCCACTGTACGTGTAACGGATTCGTATTTTAGCGTCCGTCCAATATCATGTAAAATTCCACCGATTTGTGAGGTGGATGCGTTACTGGTCTTAGAACTGATCTTATACTTATTATTATTATTTTATGTATTGGCTACAAGTTGGTGAGATTTTAATTTGGCGCAGTAATATATTGTATGTATTACGGTTCGTTATTGTGGATCATTAACATGATTAGGCTCAGCATAATATTTTTAATGCCTAAACATTTCACAATTTTCTTACCGTCTCATTCCCTGTCATACGCGGATCCAGTATCTCCGATGGGGGGCACTTGGCGGGGGCGGCATCCGGATCAGGGGCGCCACTTGCCCATTTTGGGCGGAAACACCATTAGGTGGACGTCAAATTCTAGCATAGGGGAGCCAATATCCTAGGGGAGTGGGGGAGGATGGGAAGTGACATTTCAAGGGGGCGCCATCGAGCTTTCAAGAAAGCGCCGAGGGTTGATCGGAACGGGGTAGGCAAGTGCAAGTGTATATAGGTATGACTAATATCTTAGCATAATAGATAATACGGCTATCTTAACGTGATGTAAGCTTACGTGACCTAACTTAGCCTCACATACCTTTAAACATAGGCTGATCCAGGGGCAGGGGGGCACTTGTCCTCCCCGATGGGCTCTCGGCGCTTCCTGATATTGTCATGGCGCCCGTCCCTGAAAAGTCAGTGGTACCCACCCCCTCCCTGTCGCTTTCTACCCCATCCCCCTCTCCTTCAGGATGCGAGTATCGGCGCTCCCGCCAGAAGACTGGACGCCCACCTGATAAGCTTTGACGTCCAGAAGTGGCACCTCCATTTGAGATGGTGCTCCCCTCAGTCTGGATGACCCCGGTTTGGATGGCGCCCACGGACCATGTGCTTCCCCCGATCGGCAATCCTGGATCCGTCTTTGACTTCAAATACAGACGGGAATGACGTCGACAATATTCGTGTGTAAAACAAATGTTGGGCGGATAACCTCCTAGGATATTGATTCAAATTATAGTGCATCCAAAATACCAAAAACAAACACAAAAATCATTACATCTCAAAAACCAAAAACAAACACGAAAACCATAACGCGGTCCAGTTGCCCCTGTTGACACCACAGTCACCGGGGATATCACCCTGCCGGCGATAAGCAGTGGGCCCGGCAATTACCCACAATGCGTCTGCGCCCATGTGCCCGCCATCTGTTCGAAGGCGGTGAACTAACCTCCCCTCCGATGTCGCTAAACGACACACCTTAAAGCTCAATCATTCAGTGACAACGGTTGTGAATATAATATAATTCACAGAGAGTTACGAGAAAGCTGCATCGCCTATTTTAATTCACAGAAATTTTGGTATACCTACTCGTTAACACCCGTTCAATTAAATAAGACTGTCGCTGATAAAAACAGCGATTAGGCCAAATCTCTTGGTGTGAGACCCGCAACTGTGCATAGGATTCTTCTTTTTTTAATTTATATATAAATTTCTTAAAAGACATTTGCTTAAGCCTCCCAAACATCTTCAGTACAGGGTTTTATAATTCATCCATAACATATACCCGTGCATGTATATCATTCCAGCCGAAGTTTTATAATCTTTGCCTAATTACTGGCAATCACTTCATGAGATCATCACGCGTCGGACTAAACCATCATCAGGATCTTTACCAGATCCTCACGTGCTTGACTTGACCATCGTCATCAGCTTCCTCTGGCTCGGTCAGCACACTCACCAGGATAGCTAGCAACACAAATCCGAACAGGGTACATCCGAATCGGGCCAGTGCGTGTCCCTTTCGGCTCCTCTCGCGGGTCAACACCTCCATAAAACACACGTACATCAGTGTTCCCGATGCCAGGGTTTGCATCACCATCAGGACAATATCGTGAGCAAGTCCTTCAACCTCTGAGGCCGCAATGCCGATTCCGATTCCGACAAGAGTCGCCCCTGTGAAGATACAGACACATCCGAACTGCATTAGAGGTTTTATTGATGTATTTAACATCTCCAAGCCCAGAATGAAGACTAGGATGAACTTATGGCCACAGACAGCACCCAGCATGATGTAAACATCCTGCTTCGTTTTTTCGGCTCCTACGGCGATGCCTTCCAGAATGGCGTGAAAAGAGAGCGCTATAAGAAGCAGAACGGTCACAAAGACGCCTCCCTGCGTTGTAGCGATTGCGGCTCCATGTGAGTGGGCTTCAGGCGTGTGCACGTGGCCGCTGGTGTCGCCAGCATGCCCGTTGTGACCGTGCGTGGCTTCTGCACCAGGCGAGCCGCGCGCATCTGTCACAGAGGCGCCATCCGACGGGCACGCTGCTAACTCAATATCCACTTTTCGGCCGGCGCGGCGCTGCGCGCCGTGCATCAGCTTGTGTGCAATCTCCTCTACAAGATACACCAGAAAGAAACCGACACCAATTAACATGCTGGGCACAGGCACATCATTTTTTGCAACAGTCCCCTTCTCCTGGATTTCGGCCCAGGATTCCAGGCTCTCTGGAATCATATGGCAGAGCAGCGTGGAGAGCAGAACGCCGGCCCCGAAGCACAAGCAGAGGCTGAAGAAGACACTGTCAGCGGTGATGCCGAGAGTGGCTTTGTGGCCGCCGCGGCGACGTAAGAGTGCCAGTGCTGTCATCGGGATGACGCCGCAGATGGTGGAGCAGTATCCGAGGATGGCGATGGAGATCAGCTTTGCTTCCAATTTGTCCTCCATGGCTGGTCTCGAAGCGCCGGGAGGCGTTCACTGGTGTCACCGGCTTCTGCTTGGGGCTTTAGCTGCGCACGTCATCATGTTTGTTAACTGATATCGCCCTCGAAGAACGTATGAATCAAAACATGTCTGGATATATCATATCTAGGGGAAAGTGGGGGTCACGGACACCGTGGGTAAGACGGACACCCCCTGTTTGAGACGAACTGACAGTGCCAGGACCGGGAAAAGCGTGTAATACGCTTCCTTTTAGAGCGCGTCGGTCGCAGAGCAACGTTGGATCCGGTTAGCTCTCTAGGTTTTATACAATTTTCATCATAGTAAAAACTGCAACTCATGTGTTTTTCACAATAGATTTCGTAAGGCCATTACATGGATGTTTCTATAGATACTTTATTGGTATTACGCAATATGGCTCTTCAAGATCTTACATTTTGTTCACCGCAGTTGGTGACTGTGTAATCGCAATGGCGTCCGATTCATATCCAAGTTTGTTTAGGAAGAGCAAAGTAGGGTAAGACGGACACCACGTGTGGGGCAAGATGGACATGGTGTCCATGTTACCCCGCACAAAAGTATATCTAATTTTGTATAGTATAAGCTTAAATAAATAAAGGCTGATGGTTTGGGGGGACGCGGGGCCCGAAATGCTGGAGAACATATAATTAAATTTGGGGGTCATTCAGGGGCAGGTGTACCCCTCGACCCTCGGCGCGCCCTGAAATGGTCACGGTGCCACCCTGAGAGATTGATGGGCCCCTAAAGTGTCGCTTCCAACCCCTCCCCTCAGGAGCGGGGGAGGGGCGCTTTGCGAGAGGATCTGGCGCCCACCTGATAGGTTTGCGTTCCAAAAGTGACACCTCCTGGCAGGCGCGCACCGATAATTTTTATTTGGGGAGGGGGCGGCTGACAATAGGGGACACCAAGCCAGTGGAGGGGGCGGCTTTTTGCCTCCGGGGGCGCACTTGTTCACCCAAAGGGCAGCAAATTTTCGCATCCTGGGGGAGGGTGAGAGCGATGAATTTTTTGCTCCACAGACCTAGTTAATATTTTTAGTGGGGCGACGTGTTGGGTGCAGGGGCGGAAAAGTCAGTGTAAGGGGCGGCATGTTGGGTGCAGGGGCGGCAGTCAGTGTAGCACTGCCTCTAAAAGTCAGGTGAAGGCTCATTCTTCCCCTCGATGGGCGCCTTCGGCGCTCCACATGGATGGGGGTGGCACTTTAGAGCCAAAGTGTTTGGGGGGCCACTGCCCCCCCCCACTATGTGCGCGCCCGCCCCTGACCCGGATGGCGCCTCCGACAAGGCGCCCGCCCCCCTGATCGGCGATCCTAGATCAACCTATGCACAGTTTCACGACAGTCCTTGATGCTTTAATCCTCTGTCATTAAAAAAAATTAAAAAAGGCATGACCCCCTTTGACCCTTTGACGAAAAAATTAAGAAAATGTCCCCTTCCCCGCGGCGGACGACAGTCGCGTAGTGGGTGGAAGCAGATGGAAATCTTCAAGGCCTGGTTCGATCACTTTTTTCACCTTGTCCATCTTTCCCCATGGGGTGACCATGTTACCCCATTTGGTGGGGCGAAATGGACTTTTGCTACTTTTTTCTAAACTTTACGCAAATTTTGATATAATAATTACAGACACATAGCTGCTTGCACAGAGGTAGATAAATGTCTGAAGTATCTCTACAGTCAAAATAGGAACGAAACAAGCTCATTAAGTCATCGAAAACTCACACCATCGTTACGGTGTCCGTGACCCCCCCCCACTTTCCCCTATTCAGGAACTGCCCTGGATTGGGTTTCACGGACGTGCTAGTAGAAACCATATGGGAGACTGAGAATCCAGAATAGCGGTACTGACCCCACCCCAACTCCCGAACCTATCAAACAAAAGTTCAAACAGACTATGAGTCTAGTTATATTCTATATTCCAGAGAAACAGAAAACTATACAAAGGAGTGAGTAGTTAAAATAGCGTAAGAACTCTGCTCACTGAGCTAGAAAAGTTATGTGCGCCATTAGCTGATTAAAGGGAATGCGACACCTTGGTCGAATCCTAGAATTGAGTGTAATTATGGGTATTTGTGAGCCGAAAATCATAAAACGTCCATAATTTGTCTAAAAAATGTATAATAAGCTCAATATTTTGATTTTTAAAATGCTCCTCTAGGGTAAGAAATAAACCTCTGCCTCGTTAATCACGTTATGAAGGTGCCACATTCCCTTTAAAGGAAATGTGGCACCTTTATAACGTGATTTTAACTGAGATGCCAAGTTGTAAAGCAAGTCGGAAAACCCGGTACTCCATATATCATTTGTCTTGGAACGCGATATTTCCGTAGAAAAAAGCTAAAACCTACCTGACACCAACCCCTCGCCGGGCGGCCATTGTTGTGAGCTGCTGGTGTGACGACATATGCTGACGTCACGATGAGCATCCGCCAATCGAAGCCCATGAAGGGTTTCATGTATGGTAGTGGTTGCCAGATCGTGACATCACCCACAGGCTGATATTTATTTCTTTTTCTAGAGGAGTATTTTAAAAATAAAAATATTGAGCTTATTGTCCCTTTTTCAGAGAAATCATGAGTGGTTTCATTATTTTCGGCTAAAAGTACGCCTAATTTCACTAAATTCCAGGATTCGACCAAGGTGCCACATTCCCTTTAATAAATGCAGCTGAGCATTTATTTTCACGACTAAGAAGAAGTCTCAAAATTTCCTAGAATTTTTCACCAAAACCGCGCGCAGAGGATGAGAAGTCCTTGGACGAGACTACAAGGATAATGAACTTTGAACCTGAACCATGACCCTGTGACCATGATACATTGAATTGTGCAGAAGCCGGAGGCACGTTTTCGAGACTGTAATGGAGAGGGTCTTGGATCGGACTGTAGGTACTACCTCGGAGATATTGTTACAAGAACGGCGCTAGAATAGGTCGATGTATCATTTCAAGCTGAAAAGCCCGTTAGACTTTTTCTTTATATCAAAAGCTACTAAAACTTTCGAAAATAGTCTGTTGACAGAAATGCCAGCACTGGCAAATCTGTATACCATTTATTTCTGGTGGTCCTTTTAACGCAGGGCTACATGCTGAAGCTAATGGCTTGCCTCTTTAGAGAACCTACACAGTCAAGATTTTGGGAGTCGTCATCGACGAAGAGCTAAGCTGACCATCGTGCATCCGCAGCGTTGAAAACACTTCTGCCAAAAACAGAGGACGGATCAATAGAATAATGCACTTGCACTTCCTTAGCACGGTACACTTGATATTTCTATATAATGCCTTTATAAGAAGTACAGTGGCATACTAGAACATTGAGGAAGTAGGCACCTACCTGTTTAGATTATTGTGCCACTTGACCTGACCTGGGTCTGGTCAAGGTCAAATTGGGTCATAATGCATTTAGTTAGAACCG
Organism: Lepas anatifera; assembly: GCA_034440635.1. Lineage (NCBI taxonomy): Eukaryota > Metazoa > Arthropoda > Thecostraca > Lepadidae > Lepas > Lepas anatifera. The sequence continues at coordinate 903,739 of JAOTON010001490.1, forward strand.
CGAGAATACGACAACCCCAGTTCCATTAAGAACGCTGTACCGCTATCAATTAATGGGTTACTTAGTTTAAACAATTTGTACTATGTATTTGCAATGGAGATGTCATGTCTCGTACGTGACCCTATTTCATCGATATAAAAACCCGAACAATATTTTTAACACCCAGCACGCCCAATATGTGATATGAACTTCAGATACGAGGTTAAACCCCTATTCCTACTTATACTATATTAACTTTTTTAGAGGTGAGGTCACTTAGCCTGCAATGGTGACCTGACTTGAAATGACACTGACCCAAAATTTTGACAAAAGCTGTAAAATGAGCACCATAAAGGAAACTAACTACAGCGGCGCTACGTGCTACCGTTTTTGTGTCGTCTCCAAAAAAACCTCAGAGGAGGCAGGTATCCACCCTTCCCGTCAATCCGCTCGTTATAAGTTAAAGAATCGAATCAAGTAGCCGCATTTGAAAACTGCACACAACTCCCTTTTTCCGAACGGAGATATTTTTAACAATTGGGCGATCAGTAAATTATGATTTCTTGACCAAAGTATCATATCGCCGCCCCATTTGCAACCAGTGGCGGATCCAAGGGGTGGGGGCAAAAAAGGCAATTGCCCCCCCCAAACGGAAAAACTCGGGGCAAAACTATGTTTTTGCCCCCAAAGTGATCGACCTCCTTTTTTCCCCCGACTCCTTTTTAGTTTATAAGCAAGATCCTGGTGCTTTAACTCTCAACTTCAAACAGAACCAGTTTAGTTCAGTGTAAATATTGGGCCTCGGACCGGATAAAGTATCTCTAGCCCATATTTTCAACCCGTGACGTTGTTTTTGCTTTTCGCCTCAAATACCTTCTAAAATTCTACCGCCAAGTGATATTGTAGTGCAGTTTTTGGGGCGTGACGTTTTTTTTTTTTTGCTTTTCGACTTTTGACTTTAGTTTGCCCCTCCCAAACCGACCGGCTAGATCCACCACTGTTTGCAACGCGAAACTACAAAGGTCTGCTCTAAGCTGGCTGGCGCCCAGCGCATGCAATAGAGTGGTTGTATCTCGGGGGAGAAACGCAAAAAGACATATACCGCAACCGAAAATTATTCCATGCTGTTATGCATAAACTATCCATAGATCAATGCTAGTCTACATCCTCAACTACTAGTATCACCACTTTTACTACTTCTACATTGTCTGTACCCTGTTAGGTACCCTGACCTTTTCAATCTTCTTTTCTTTTCATACCTTTACCTTTACACGCACTTTTTTCAATTTGTGCTTGCGCTGCAATCTACCGTGCCCTAAGACTAATCCGTATCACCTGAAGGGTTTATGGCGGTGACATTTTCAGTGCTGACATCAGAATAATCTTGAACAAGGGCAGTGTGCCTGTGGTTGGGTGTGATTTGTCCTCTTATGCCGTTATATTATGTCTGATTACGCTTGCAGACTCGAGTGTTTTTGAGATTATGTGACAAAGCCAGTGGCAGACCCAGGAATACGTTGGGGGGAGGCAGGTAGCTGGAGACTCCCCGCCATTGCCCGCTACGCAGTTGCTATAAGCACTTTTATATTTCGGGGCGAAGGGGCGGCTGGAGCCCCCTTGCTCCCTCCTTTCATCTGCCAATTGATGAAGTCTATTATGTATATTTCAAATGAAATAATCTGAAAACATATCATCGCTACGCTTTATGCTTACAGCGCACTTGTCTGTCCTAGGTGATGGTGCTAACCACCGGCCCTGCTGTTCCCGCGCCTGATCGTTGCCTAATCTACGGTCTTCTCTAATCTGAAGACACCTGTACTACCGAATCACTCCTCTCTACTCCTCTTGATCTTTACTGTATCACTCCGTTTAGTCTTAGTTCACCCGTGATTATGTGTGCAACGTTCATGTGATTTTGATAATCGGTATGTGATATGGAAAGTGTCTTAATTACGCGCAGTGTGTAGTAACGCACGATCGAGAAAACTGTCCCGAGATGAAATCACAGTCGAGCTCCAAGTTCAGTTGGCTGACTATGTTTGCTTTACTCGTTGACCTTGGCTGCTTGGTCATGAGCGTGCGTGGGCTTGTGCGACCGCGGGGGCGATTTCAACGGATAATTTTAGGAACGTTATTTCGTTTGTCGTAAAAATGGAGTCATACTAATTGCGATGCCTCGCGTTTCTCTGTTTTCTGAGCATCTCTCTAGGTTGGATATTTTCAATAATAGTGACACAATCGAGGTGTGTATTTAACGAGTGATATTTAAAAAAGGCATTGACTTTCTAAAACATTCCTCTACAATCACAATAGTAGCAATTGAAGAACCCAAGTGCGTTTGCCGCACCATCGTAACTTAAGGTTCGTGCAAAAATGTCTTACGATAGAAAAACTCACTCAGACTCGGTGCTGGATGGGACAATGATTTTTCGCTAAACGGACACCTGTGATGCCGTTCCCGTCTGTGCATACCTTCAGGGTTTCCAACTCATTCCTGATAGCTCTCCTTTTTGCTTGGATCTTAAAGGGAGTGTGCACCTTTATAACGTGATTTTTAACTGAGATAGCCAAGTATGCCAGAAAACCCGGTACTCAATATATCATTTGCCTTAAAACTCAAAAGTTCCGTGGAGAAAAGCTAAAAAGCTACCTGAAAAGTACCCCAAATGTACCCCAGCCAGGCGACCACAGTTGTCAGCTGTTGGTGTGAGGACAGCGCTGACGTCACGGTGAGTAATCAGCCAATTGGAGCCCTTGAGGCCTATTGAATATGGTATTAGTTGCCAGATCATGACGTCATCCAACAGGCAGAGGTTTATTTTTCACCCTAGAGGAGCATTTTAAAAATAAAAATATTGAGCTCATTGTACATTTTTCAGAGAAAGCATAGACCTTTTGATGGTTTTCGGCTAAAAATACCCCTAATTACACTAAATTTCTGGATTCGACCAAGGTGCTACATTCCATTTAAGAGACGAGGCTACTACGATGTTGTATGACGTCGAGGGGAAAGGGGAGTTTACAAGGCTGGGGCTAGGGCAGGGTGCCTAATGCTGCCTCTGGCCGGGCTCGATCACACGACCAGTGACGGATCCAAGGGGCGATAAAAGGCCTTCCTCCAAACAGAAACTCGGGGAAAAACATGTTCTTGCCCTATCCCCGCCCTCCAGCTGTCGACCTTTTTCCTGGGCTCCTTTTTATTTTATAAGCAAGGTTTTGGTGTTTCAACTAAACAAGTCACCTGCAAACAGAAGCTGTCAACTTCAGTGTTAACATTGGGCCTTGTTCCTCTTGATATTTAAAATCACTGTGAGGGAATGATCCTTGGATAGCAAAAGCAGGCGTCTCAAGTGGGCAGACATTTCACCTAGTGACTTTTTTTTTGCTTTTCGACTTCGGCTTGACCCCCATCTCCCCCACCCTACCGGGTAGCTACATTGTGGTCAAATCTTTCACTGCATGATGGTATTTCTTACTTTGGATTGCCCCCCCTAAACATCCTAAACATACTGGCTAGCTCCGCCACTGTTCGCGAACCTTGCTCACTACAAAAGTCACGCGGTTGAACCAAACTCGCACGCTAGCTGACTGTGCCAGCCAGATCTCTGACCTTCCAAATACTGACGAGTGGTCCATTCCATTTCTGGGTCCCCTTCTCCTCCCTGTAACGGGTCGCCCCAGACAATTGCTATCGTGTCGCTCCACGGTCCACTAGCTCCTGAATGCCTTCACGGGACGAAACATATATATACCCACCGCCCTCGTTTTTCCCACCCTCTCCATCCTGTTCTCCTTTCACTAATTCCGTGGATACACAATCGTCACTCCTGCCCTTTCTCCTCAGGCACGGTCCAGCTAGCCATCAGTTCCTCAGGTTTGGAGAAACTATCCCAAGGGATGCCGGGGAACCACGTGACGCGCCTGACTCCGCCCACCCCTGCCTGCGCTGATGTTGCCAAACGGCTCGCGATTAGGTGCAGTCGGCGCCTCCCGCATTGGGTGTTATCGTGCCGATAAGAGGGCTCGACTTTGTGGCGTAATTACGAGAGAACGGCTCAACGCAGGGCCATGGGAACCGTCCCTCGCGAGCGCGGACCTTCGGATGTGACGTCACACCTCGTAGCATATAACAGTAAGGTATTTGGCATATACATGTAAATTAATTATTAATATCAAATTTTTGAAGGCCCGAATCATTAATTGCATCTGGGATAACTTGATTGCGTGTATTTAATTGTGGGAAGTGCCATTAGGGTTTAATAAGGCTCTGCTAGAATCCTCCTGCCCGTGACGTTCCGACGTAGGAATTCCTTTAAGACCTTTAAAGCGCATTGACGGGGTCTGGCCACTTCCTTGACGGGGGGCGCGACCCCCCCTAGATCTCAACGACGGTAGGTGCGAAAACGGTACGGCGTTGTGCCCATCCACTCCATCGAAAATTTGACCTTTTTCGGTATTTAAGGTCAGGTCAACATGCCGTCATAGGGATAACATGTAAATTCTTTTTCGGCCATTACATCTGACAGTAGATAAGCAAAACGACTTGACTGTATGAATCCTCTCAGAAGCCGAATCGAATGTATATATTTGACCTTGCTGTAATCAGGATTTGACCTGACCTGGGTGGTGGTAATTATATAAACGCATAGCATTAGACCAGCCGGGAGTCTATTAGCTAAATAGTGCTCTATCACCATCCGTTACTGAGTTATTCCGTAAATTCCTTTCCATGTATTTCATGAGAGGTCGCCTGTATCTGACCTTGGTCATCGATATAAAATACCGGACATATTTGGAGAACTCGGTGGGGTCATTATGTGTATGAGTTTCATCGGATAGTCTCCCTGCTCCGATTTGCTATCTTAAACTTTTTAGGTCGGGTCACTGACCTGTACTGGTGACCTGACCTTGGATGACCTAACCTTAAATTTTCGAAGTTGTAAAAATGATGAGGGAAAGGTTGTGGCGGGCTACGCGCCGCTTTTCTCTGTCTCCAAAACCCGGGGCGGGTACCCGCCCTCCGTCATGCGCGTGTTAACCTCCCCCACGGGGCCTCGCCCCTAGTTTTCGGATGCAAAACGACGAGGCGCGCACCGCGGTTAGGCTCACCCTACGATTTCCCATCACCTATTTTTACCCGGTCCAGGTCGGTCCCGACGGTCACCAGGTCCTCTTCCTTTAGAGCTCTTGAGCTACATTTAAGTCGACGTTTGAAACTTCCACATCATGACCCTCCGGGTCTAAGGTGTATATCCGATTATTTCTGCCTGGTCGGTCCGGGCGACCTCCCCATTGGAAAGCTGGGGAAAGCTATTTTGATATAAAGCCACAAAATGATTGCAAACTGACTGCTCGACAACTTTGACACCCTTCGATCCCGGGGTCTATTTGCCCTTTGACTTTTAGGTCATGGTGGTCAAAACAGTATTTTGCATAACTTTGACCTAATTGAGCTGGCGGTAACAAACCCATCGTGTTTGTTTGTACTGGCTTTTTTGATATCGGAGGTCCTTTACCTTCGACCTCGGTTATTGGTCGGGTGACCTCTGGCGGTAAACCACTGGGGGTCTTTTCTGCGAAAGTACTGGATTTGCTATCAATTACTTAGGCTATGTCTATGAATGTTGCCCGTTGGCTAATATTGCTATTTGTGAAGCATCTTGACCTATTGACCTCTAGTAACCTTGACCTGACTAATGGAATTCACTAATCAGCTTTATTGACGCCCATATTTTCGTTAGGGGGCCCCCCCCGGCTGTTAAGTAAAGGTATCTTGCATGGGAACAACTTCAAGTAACCTCTGAAACAAAACTTGGCTCCGGGGACATGCGAATAGATTCCCAACAATCATTTGAAAAATAAGGTAGGCTGTGTCTTTTGTATCACGAAAATGTCTGTTGGTTTATTTGCTATGCCGAAAGAACTCCAATGGTGTGCCATATTCTGCTTTATCGGCACTCAGCAAGAACCTATACGAGAATATATGGAATGTCTTGTTGTAATCTTAGGGAAACTTTCTTTTTGTAGAGAGTGGTATAGGCAAGAGCAAAATTTGCATCGCGTCAGCAAGGAATGGCATGGCCAAGAGAGTTCAGCTCCAATCGGGTTCGTATTCCAGGTTTCCCCGACAAACTCAACCAAATCGGCTTTCACACCACGATCATTGACCTGGATCCGATCCGGAAGAGGATATATGGCTGAATCAACACAAATGTGAGTCGTATCCATACCCAGATCCAACACTGCCCGAATTCTATGGCCAGCTGGCATGCAGATCGTAGAGTGCGGTATGCATTGAATAGCGGAATTGATATACAATTCACGATGTACTATATACATATCACGGGCACGTATTGACTGTTGGACTTAGTGTCTTACTTAGAGGAGTTCAGTATAGGAGGTTAACGTTTGCGTTTCGGACATGCTTTAACATCGAGAGTGAAATAAGTGAGATAAGAAACTGTGGGATGCATGGATGAAACCAGGGGAGGGAGCAATTTCCACCCCTCCCATCGATCCTCTGCGCCCCCTGAAATGTCGATGGCGCTCCCTGAAAATGTAGCTTCCCCAGGATGCGAGTATCGCAGCCCAACGATAGGATTTGGCGCCCACCTGATAGGTTTTGCTGCCCAAAAGTGGTACATCCTTGTCCGGATGGCGTACCCCTCCCCCTCCCCCGATAGGAAATTATGAGTATGAAATAAAATATAACATTTTTGGCGGGAGATCCTCCATCCGAAATTATGAATATGACAACATGAAACGTTTTCATCTCATTGACATATTATTGGGGACAGACCTATCATCGGAAATGATTAATATGTCACAAAATGAAACGTTTCCTTCTCAATGACATATAATTGGGGACAGATCCCCATTGGAAATTATGGGTGTGACATAAGATGAAACATTTTCACCTCAATGACATATCATTGGGGATAGATGCCGTTTTGAAGATCGGATCCCAACTCAACATCTCAAAGGTTCCCACAGACGATCCCACTTGAGGCTTACTCATTTATATTCACGACAAAAGAGAATTGATACAATTATTTCTCCCGTGAAGTGGCAGCCACAGAGGCTCATACCGGTTTGGTATTTAGCTATTTGGTCCTTTTGATCCCACAAAATGTTTTTGTACCTTCCAACTGTTTTTTCGTTCAATCTAACATACCTTGTGGAGGTAAGTGCCACCCTGTCACTGCCAGCCGTCACAAGCGAAGGTTGTTCGACTGCCTTCCGACTGTCACTGCTCCGTGGCCTTTTCCACTTCTGACAGCCTGGCTCACAGTATCTACCGTGATGCAGCTCCCGGGCGATGACTAGTGCTTCGGCTGGGTCATATCAGCCACCGCCGTCTTGTAAAAGGCGGACCTAGATAACGCTGACAGACGGAATTTTATCAGTTTAAGGATCAGTTGTTGTCGAGTGTCCAGTAGGTATGTGCATACCTGCGAAGAAAGGACCTGTTTGGCGAAAATCAAAACAAGAAAGACGTTGTTGGATACACATATGACGCTCATATGCAAAGAAAACAACCTGGGAACACCATGTATCCATGATGAGCGCAACGCTGAGGAAAACACTACATTTAACTCGGTGCCTGAGTTGGGGACCCGCTCACTTTTCGTTGTGCACCCTCGCTTATCGGTTAAGTTTGTTGGCTATTCAGCTAATCGCTATTACGTTAATTTTCCATGTCCTCTGGTTCACTAACGCTACAAATGTAGCGCATTAATCAGGTACTAATTCAAGGGGGCGGGAGGGGCGTTCACCCCACGTTCCGGTGCGTGACGGCGCCCTCCGCCTCGGCGCCCGTCGGGCTCCCTGTATGGACCGCCAAACGCCTGTACAATGCCGAAATGTTGTTTCAGAGGCGCCTCGAAGCTGCACCTATAATCTAGTTTAGATGGAGGCGCCCTGTTGTCAGACATTTGCTCTGTTAGAAGCCTGTCTACTGTAGTTGCAGACCTCTGCCCACTATTCCGCCGCCCTCCAGGCACTGTCAGCTGTAGACCTCTGCTCCACTATTCCGCCGCCCCTCCAGAACTGTCAGCGCAACCTCTGCTCCACTATTCCGCCGCCCCTTCCTACCTGTCGCTGCCCTTGCCCACTATTCCTCCTCGACACTGTCAGCTGTAGACCTCTGCTCCACTATTCCGCCGCCCCTCCAGACACTGTCAGCTGCAGACCTCTGCTCCACTATTCCGCCGCCTCCTCCAAATAGTGGCGCCCCTCCGACAAAACTAGACTCGATACTTCCCTGTAGAAGTTTTGAACTGCCTACTCCCTAAGGCAGCCCAAAATAGTGTCGGGAGAACGCCCCTTAATAATCCCAAAGGAGCACCCCTCAGCTATTTCCACACCCCCTCAGCACACCCTCAGTGTATTGCTTCAGTGCATTCTATAGCTTCAGATATCTCCGGAACAGTACACGATAGGCTTGTGAGACATTTGGACTTTACATGAAACTTTAAAGGGTAGATTCCCTGAATTTTCTTAGGTAATGTCTTACCTAGGGGTGGATCTATGGCTTAGTATTTAGGGAGGATGTAGTCGTAAACCGCGCTATATCGTATACTCTACGGCCTTGATACAACAAACCGTCTGGAACAGGTGAATGTTTGAATACTTGCGATGAGATACCAGGTGATGGTTAATTCAAATTTTTTAATGTTTTTTATCTGGGGCAGTTACAGCAACTGAAAATGGAGGAGGGTTTCTAATGTAATCGGATTGTATTCTTGCAGAGGGACAATCCTGGTTACATGTCAGGGGAGAAATCAAGTATCTGACCGACCTTAGATACTCCTGAGTCTATATTCTTTAACCATCGCATTAGACTAGAGAGTAAAATAACGTAGTAAGTAATCGGAGCAATGTTGGCAGCAGCATTATAATTACAAGTTTTGAAGTGGTGTTAAAACTGTCCGTTATCTGCCAAGTTTTTATTCATTTTAGTCCTGAATTAATATTGTAAGAATTAACACATTGATAGGAGCTTTCGACATCACGTCATCCTCAGCTATGACACATTTTTAAAGCACAAAAATTCAAAAATACTCCCACACGCTAAGGAGTAACCATTTATTCTTCCTGGAGAAACTATAATGCGATTTAAGTTTAGAAAAAAACTTGGCAGATAATGGTCAGTTTTAACACCACTTCAAAATATCCTTTCTCCCAAAGCTTAAAATGTAAAAAAGAGGATTAAGTTTTTCTTTTTTAACTTTGAGAAGAAATATTAGAAAGAGGTATTAAAGGATCTCTTTTCACTTTTTAAACTTTAAGGGAAAGGTTAATTTACTCTCTAGCCTAAGGTTATGGCCCTCATTAACGAACTTCGGCTCTTAAAAACATCACATGCTATAGGTCCACTCACGTAAATTAAGTAAGAGGAATTTTCCGCATGTGCAAGCGAATTTTAATTCGCTAAGTGCAATGCATAAGAGAAACATATTAGGCATGCATTTGGTACCTGGAACGAATAAACAAAAGGTTATTTATAGGTGGATCACGGATGCAATATCATTCAAGTTTTTTTCGAGGCTGGCATGGACAGATAAAGGTGGGGAAAAATAAAAAGTAGCAATAGCCGAGGAATATTTGTGCATGGTTCTTGAATATCTTTATACCTCCCCAGACTATTTTTCTTCCTTGAATCCGACACTGATGATTTTTAGCATTTATCTTGAGGTCAGATATGTCATGCAGGATTTTATTTTTAGGCGCATGCCATAAAAAAGCCGGCAAAATAAACCACAAAGTCCTGGCCCTGGAACCACCATTAAATTCTGAATTTTCACCTGACTGAACGAAATCCCCATTTGGCATCAGCTCTCTGTCCATCGTAACGTCTTTCAGTTGTGTGCCTTATCATCAGAAAACGGGGACTTAGTTATGGAGAACCTAAAAATAATAAGTTTCGAAAATTTTCACCCCTCTTCCCATAAGTTTCGAAACATTGAAATTTAATGTTTCAAAATGGCATTTAGCGTTAGAGATGTCAATGCCGGTTTACATTTTTATCAGTTTTACATTTTTAGATCGGGGTAGGGTGAATCTGGGTCACCCCTCACAAGAATAGAGGTACCCAGGAATAGTGGTAACGAAACCCAAGATCCTTCACTAAGTCTGAAAAAGTGTCCTATCTCCTTTTTAGTCAAATCCACAAGAGCGTTATTTTCAATGAGGGATAATTCCTCCCTGTATGGGTACACAATTTAAGCTTTCTCTCCATGGAATTGGTACACTCAAAATCTAGTATTTGCTACACATTAGCAAATCCCATACATACTCCTGTAACGGCGACCGCCGCATCCTGCCTGCTTGTTTTGACCTGTACTGCTGGGTTTCCGCAGCTTCCATTTGTTCTGCAAAACAAGCTGCATAACATTTGTGGACGAGTTGCACTCTAAGCACTTTATAATTGTTGGGGTTTAACGACGCACCAACTGCCAAGGTCATATGGCGTCGCCTCTGTAAGTACTTGAAAGGACTAATAGTAGAATATAGGAATGTTAGTGGTTTGCGGACTTAACATTTTGCCATTCTGCTAATCTTTTAACACTCGCATTGACGGGGCGGGTACCCGCCCCCTCGGGTTTTTTCGGAGACAGCATAAAAACGGCGGCGCATAGTGCCGCCGTACTTGGCATACCTTTTCTCTCATCATTTTTATAACTTTTGTGAAAATTTTAAGGTCAGGTCATCTCAGGTCAGGTCACCAGTACAGATCAAGTGACCTAACCTCAAAGTTTAAGATAGCATAAGTCGGAACAGGGCGAACTTAGCCAATTGAAACTCAGATCACATAATAGGCCCACTGAGTTCTCTAAAATATGCTCCGATATTTTTTATATCGATGACCGAAGGTCAGGCACGAGGCAAGACCTCTCCATTGGAAATACATGGGAAAACTGATTTTAGCTGAATAACTTAGTAACATATGTTGATAGAGCATTTGTTTTTACTGCATGATATTCGCCTTGTTTTTGTGGTTCTAATGATATGCATTTATCTAATTTGACTTTGACCTGACCTCAGGTCAGGTCAGTTCCTTGATTTGACCTAGAAGGATCATATCATATATCATTCGATTCGGCTTTCTGCGAGGATTCATATAGTTCAAATTGTGTTTCCCTATATTTACTTGTTCGGATGTAATGACCGAAAACCTTCATTTACATGTTATCCCTATGACGGCATGTGTTTGACCTCTAGTGACCTTAAATGTGACCTGACAAAAATGGTCCAAATATTTTCGATGGAGAAGTGGATGGGATACCCAGCGCCGTCTACAGTTTTTCGCTATTTAGCGTGTTTTTTTAGATCTTAGGGGAGCGGATACCCGCCCCCCCCCGTCAAAGCGAAGGTGGCTCAGACCCCCGTCAATGCGCGTGTTAATTGTCTCAATTCACTAATCTGCTATTTTTTGGGTCTGCTAGGTGCCGGATTAGCGATTAGTGAACCTTGTTAGCGGAATGTCCACCTCTACTAAGTCAGGTTTAGTCAGGTACACACCACTTGTCAGTGCTGTCAGGGTTTCAGAGACAAATGGTGGGGTGGAATCGGCAGAGCATTGAGGCTGGTTACACTGTGCCGAACCCGAGGTGTCCATGCCCAGCTGGCACCCGGCCCGCTGGCAGTAGGTTTGAAGATCTGCTGGGAGGAGGGGCTCTGCGTTGGGGGTTCTACTTTTTTCAAAGTTTTGGTTACGACTCCTGCCCTGGCACTGGAAGACCTGACATGTTCCTGGGAAGTTCCCAGCGAGACCAAATGTGGTCCCGATAATATCTCCGGCACAAAAAGACACTTTTATATACGTAATAGGAAATTACGATAGCGAAAATGTTTGACACGCGCATTGACGGGGGTCTGGCCACCTTCGGATTGACGAGGGGGCGGGTACCCGCCCCTAAGATCTCGAGGACCACGGTAGGTGAAAACGGTAAACGGCGTTGGGTGCATGCTTCTCCATCGAAATATTTGACCATTTTTTGTGGTACATTTAAGGTCGCCAGAGGTCAAAACATGCCGTCACATGCCGTCTAGGGATAACATGTAATTAGTTTTGGCCATTACATCTGAACAAGTAAGATGGGCAAAACGACTTGAACTTTATGAATCCTCGCAGCAAGCCGAATCGAATGATATATTATTTGACCTTGCTAGGTTAATAAAGATTTGACTGCCTGAGGTCGGTGGGTCAAATTATATAAAATGCATATCATTAGGCCGCAAAGCAGGGCAAGTCTAATGAGCTAAAATAAACGCTCTTCCATTTTTTGAGTTATTATTAAACCATATTTCGTATTACCATGGGAGGTTGTTGTCCTGACCTTGGTCATCGATATCAAATACCGGAACTATTTTGGACTCGGTGGCCCATTTGTGATATAGTTTATTGGTAGTTCCCTGCTCCGACATGTTTTAAACTTTTTGAGTCGGGTCCTTGACCTGTACTGGTGCCTGACCTGGATGACTATCTAAATTTTACGATTTGAAAATGATGGGGAAAGGTATGTGGCGGCGTGCGCTTTTGCTGTCTCACCGGGGGGTCCGCCCCGGCGTGTTAAGAGGGCTGAGGAGGTTAGCTGTCACCAGCATCAGGCAGTGGTACTGGCACTATGGAACCTGAAGTAAAACATCCGTGCTTCCTTCATCTGGCAGCTGCGCTGTTCGGCACAGAGCTCGGATGTTTCGGCCGCCGCCTCGTCCAAGGAATCTGTGTATCATTGGTGGCGGTGGGAAAACCCTGATCAAATTTCAATTTTTAAAATATCAAATTTTAGAAAAATTGAGACATTTTGAACTGTGAAAATTTAGCCTTAACCCTACTAAACTCAGTGATAAGAAATTAGTTGAAGGGAGCTGGTATTTCCATTCAAATTCTCTTTCCGCCGCCCCTAGTTACCAACTTGGGGAATGTGGCACCTTCATAACGTGATTTGAACTGACATAGCCAAGTTGTAAAGCAAGTCGGAAAATCCGGTTCTCAATATATGATTTGTCTTGAAACTCGAGATTTCCGTAGAAATAAGCTCAAACCTACCTGCAATGTACCCCTCATGTACCCTTAGCAGCAGGCCACAGTTGTCATGGCTGTTGGTGTGACGACATATGCTAACGTCACGATGAGCATCAGCCAATCGAAGCTCTTGAAGCGTTTCAAATATGGTAGTGGTTGCCAGATCATGACATCATCCACAGGTAGATATTTATTTCTTTTCCTAGAGGAATATTTGAAAGATCAAAATATTGAGCATATTGTACATTTTTCAGAGAAATCATGAGTGGTTTCGTCATTTTCGGCTAAAAGTACGCCTAATTACAACTAAATTCCAGGATTCGACCAAGGTGCCACATTCTCTTTAAAGGAAATGTGGCATCTTTATAATGGGGTTTGAACTGAGACAGCCATGTGATTCAACATGCTGTGAAACCACTTGATTGAGGTTTCATTTGTGCCAGAACGTACCATTCGTGGCGAAAAAGGTACAAATTTACCCGCTATCGACCCTGTCCTCCCCACTTGGTCACGTGGTATAATAAGGTGACCATAAGAAGCCATAGCAACATGACGTAATGCCCTATCCCCGCTGTGCGAAGTTGCAAACACCTTTTTCTTGCTTGGGCCTCTTTGCAACCTACGTGCTAAACGTAACTTTTGGTACTGGCTATAGAATAGATGCGCATAACTTGCTTCAATGACTAGCATAAAGCGTGAGGTATGTTTTGAGTCATCAAGAAAAATAGCAGAAATCGATAAATGTCATTTTCGGTCATAATAATAGTATATCTTAACTGAAAAGGCTTTATTTGTATTCGTATTCACTTGTGGCACAAAGGAATAGAGTTTAACGCGGCATCAAGCGTTGCCAGATCATGACGGCATGCCGATTTGGGGACGGCAAATTAAGTAATGCGACACACTGGGCCATTTCAACCATTTTATGAGCTGAAATAATGCCGAACTATATGTTTTGAGTGAAAGGTTGTTTTTATTTTATTATTTTTATAAATTTTGTTGTTGTCTGGTGGTGCGTCGGTCTCCTAGTCTGGGACTTGTCGGAGACCCCGCCCCCCACGGACTCCCATGGGGTTATTTAAGTTTAGTAAACTATTTGCGTAGCGATGTAGTAGCACTTTATATACAAAGTAGATACAGCGGAGAAGTGGGTAGCCGTTCGGAGATTTGAAAAAGTAGTGTTGGCAGCAGCAGTTGTTTCAGCTAGCTAACGACATAGGAGCAGCATTGGCGGCGCCAGTCTCTGTGGAAAAGCAATTATCGGAGGGCTTGTTTTGACTGAAGGACTATTTAGCAAAAATTGTGGCCTGGAGAAAAGTGGGGTTACCATTTTCTAGGGTCGGATCCAGACCAACAGTTTGAGGGGGAATGGTGCCCAACATCGTGAAAACATGCTTTTTTTTAAAGAAAATTGGCACAAATCGGGCGTTTGCGGGGGTTGGGGTAATTGCCCGGTTTTACTTCTCCTGGAACACTCCACAATCACCATAGTACAAGAGGTAACCGAGAACCTCGTTTCACGAGCATCTCCATGAAGCTAAACTTACTATTCACATTCGTAACTTAAGTTTCAGTATCACAAATTATTTTGGTATCCTTAACCGGTAGAATACTGTTGCCATAAGTACAATTTAACAAGATTTCTCCCATTGTCACGCCCTTTCCCAATCACCTGAGCCTGTCCCAACTCTCCACCTCTGTGCGTTCTATCTCCAGGTTCAATGTGAAGTAATTTTGAGAGCTTCAAAAATCCAAGGCAAAGATAAATGCCAAATGATCAAATGGTGTTATTTCCATGGTGCCATCACGCGGCGCTGATATAAAATCCTCAGCATCCCGAATGTTCTATTAATTCACAACATTAAAGGACATTTCGTGTTTCGGTTCTGCAGTCTCCCCTTGCCGATTAAAATAACAAAATAGGATTATTTACCGGTTCTTTACCTGTTTGCACACGTCCCTTGAACATTGATGCTCAGAGTGGTAACGAAGAGAGGAGAGAGAGAGAGAGAGAGAGAGAGAGAGAGAGAGAGAGAGAGAGAGAGAGCACATGTGTATTTTTTCCATTTTCTTCAATAATTTCTCCAGGGATTTAACATTATTTGCATAGTTAACCACGATCACCTCGCCTTGATCATTATCGTCGGTCAGCCTAATACCTGCAGGCTCTGGATAATGGCATCGGCTCTTTTAGGAGCATAGCTCAAAATAATTGGAGATCACTCGAAAACTTGCATATTCAGACAAAATATACCTTGAACATTATAGCCTCAAGCTGCATATTCGGCCTCCGTGACAATGTTCATTCATTCAAAATGTATGCAGGTGTCGAAGTATGATCAACGTGCGGTATCATGAATCATCTGTCAGCATGAGATTAAAGGGAGTTATCATGCTGTCTTACCTTAAGACTCATGCTTCGGGTTGGTTGGCATTCGTGAACCTTCTTAGAATGGCTCATTGACTCCAAATGGAGTCATGGCCCACGCTGGCCCGGTGCACATGTTAGTGATGGATTCAAAGCGCCAGCTAAATGCGTCACATGCTTACAGACATTCGCTGCAGTGCAGCTGGCTGCTGCGGCGGAGCTGGCAGTGGGTTTTGCAGGCGGCTGCTGACTGGGAGGGTCCGAGTTGGCAGACGGAGTGCCGAGCGTTGAGCGGCATGAGAAGACTGGTGTCGGCGCCGACGGGCGGCGGGCGGTGTCAGTCAGCGGAGCCGGCCGCAGTCAGGTGCCAGCAGCCAGTCGGTGGGCAGTGCAGGCGCGCTGCAGCTGGGTCCGGCCCGCCGCCGCTCTCCAGTCGCTGGCTGACGTCGGGGCAACAGCCGGCGAGACAAACAAGCACCTGTCCGCCGTCTCCACCGCTGCCCGCCCGTGAACGCTGGCGGAGCTGCAGGCGGCCGTGCTCAGAGCGGGCCCTCTCACGAGCTGTGTCGGCTGGCGCTGCTGTCGGCGCCCACTGCAGCGGAACTGCAGGGAACGAACGGTGACTGTGACTGGTGATCTAGCGGTGAAGGGTGACTGTGACTGGTGATCTGGCGGTGAAGGTGACTGTGACTGGTGATCTAGCGGTGAACGGTGACTGTGACTGGTGATCTGGCGGTGAACGGTGACTGTGACTGGTGATCTAGCGGTGAACGGTGACGGATCAGATCGGCCCAACTGAGGCGGGCTCCTCCCTCATCCAGGTGACACGCAGCTCGAACAGAACTCTTTCAATGAAAAGTTGGTGAGAAAACTCTGAAAAGTGTTTCTAATCCTAACAAAAGTCGGGGTATTATGCCTTCAAGTTAATAAATGAACAGAGGCTCGAGAAGAAAACCAAAAACCCTAAGAAACCAAACTGAAGACCATTTCAACCCGCAGTAACTTTAAGAGAGTGTTTCCAGCCAATGCATTTGTAACAGAGGAACATGGATGCTTATAGCAGAAATTGACATTCATCAATAATATTCACTCATAGTGGATCAGCTTGAGAACCAAGAGGAGCCCAGCAGTCGAACCAGCGGGCCGAGAGCGTGCGTGGCGGCGAACAGCTGTTAGGGCGCGGCTCACTCATCGCCGGAGGTGATTCCACCCCAGTCGGCCGCCTCCCAGTCTTGCAAAGCCAGGCGGGCAGTCAGGTTACGCGCCGTCTTCATGTACCCACCGCGGTGAGTAACCACACCGGCGATCGACGCTTCCGTCATAATCAATCATCAAGAGGCAAAAGGTGTACGATATTTCGTAGGGTTCACAAGCGATTCTAGAAAACGGCTAAGCACTAGGTTGGGTGTGTTGCCAGGGAATGGGTGCACCTGAAGCACAGCGGCTGGGATTCCGAGGGCGGCCCGTGTAAGATCCAGCCGGTCGGTAGAAAGTATTCTGGGAAGAAACGTCGGTAAACACGCTAAAGCGGCGGCGCCACTGCCGCATTCAGAGACGCGTGACGTCACTGGTCTGGCCGAGGCCGAGTTAGCCAATTACCCGGTTGAGTAACAAAAACAAGAAGTTTGCCAGCATGTGCATTTGCATTTACAGGGATAAGTGTCATATCTACTGCGGAAGAGGTTCAAAGCTGAGGTGTTTCTGTTGGGACTATGAGGCCTAATGCTCACTTCCATTACTTGCTTCGTTTCATTCTCCCAACGAAATCCAGTGTTGCGCGTGGTGAATTTTAGAGTTCATAGGAATACGCAAATTGCTGGGACAGCGATACTAATTTCTCTGTATATAACTGCACTCAAAGAGACACCACTTATGCAAGCATTTCAGAAATAAGTTCCGCCGATCATTACCAGGCAGGAGCGTAGCCCCTGAAAGGTCTCTACTCACAAATGGATAGGACTTCACATAAAGTCTGATCAATTCAATCGCTGAATGAAAATGTATGGACTGGTCCGGTAGCCAGGGGAGCACGTGCCACGTGGAGAAGTGAGGGCTCGTTAAACTCTGACAATTTTAACATCTTCCTCGCCATGAATAGACTATCATGAGAATTGATCGTTATTTTGGTAATAGAAAGTACCAATGTAATTATCCGAATTGTGCACAATGTTTCAATACCAGGTCAAACCGCCCACCACAGGTGCATGGGAAAGCGGTAGTTAGTCTTTACCGCCACGCTGTTATTCTGAAAATACATTTGCTGATTAAGTGGAAATTTATGGCGTGTGCTCAAACTGGCGGACGCAGAGAAGGGAAAGAGGCCACGCCTCCCCAAATGGTGATATTTTAGCCGATTTTATTAAAAATATTAAACTAATATTTTACAATTTCTCCCGAAGTGCCCACCCCAAAACGGCGCTCCTGCGTCCGCCCCTTAGTCCTCAAGCCAAGCCAAGCCTAGATAGCCTTGGTTACGTTTAGGGTTTCACTTCACTTGCACACGTGCGCAACCTTTTGGGTATATCAGAGAATACCGCCTCGATTGCCCCGAAATGTGGTGCGTGTATTTGTGCCAACGCCATAAAACGATGACATCTATTGGCACTAGGTCGACAGCTCACGGGCACGTGATTATAATAATGGAAATTTTAACTGACAAGAACTTCCACTTTCTCGGTGAGCGTTCTGGGTAAGAATACGACATCACGGACAGACGGCGTGGCGTGAATTTAGGCCATTCGTTCTCAGTCACCTGTATAAGCAAATCAAGCATGCAGCTGTTTACCATCTAGATAATGCAAATACGAGCAACGATCCTCGGACCATGCTTTTCTCAAATTCTTGCTGGGGCTCAACGAAACGAAGGAAAACTTTCTAAAGACAAAAAGCGACACATTTCAGGCCCAAGAGGGCACCACGTTCTTCTTCTGAGATGATAATACCTCTTGTCTGGCTTAGTAAATCTCGTCACGGGACACAGCAGCCTCCAGGGAAGGTTCAAAATTGTTGTCTCCTCACGAGGGACGGCTCTTACAATATTAGGAACTCAAGGGGCTCTGGTCCCCAGTAGGAGAAAATAAAAATGTCTGAAGATCAACTGAAGGGGCTAAATAAGGATAATACATGGACGAAGTGTCTAAAAAGGCGCACATATGTAGGGCGCATAAAAAAGGCACACCCTGCTGCAGGGCATACGTATTCACTTTGATGCACTCAGTGCGGCCCATAGGCGGATCCAGGAGTGGGGCAAGGGGGAGAGCACTTACCCCGATCGACCATCGGTACCCCGGAAAAGGTCACGGCGCCCTCTGAAATGTCGATGTTTCCCTCCCAACTCCCCCTCCCCAGGGTGCGAGTATCGGCGCCCTCACGATAAGATTTGGCACCCGGCAAGTTTTGCCGTCCTAAAGTGGCACCCCCTGGTCCGGATGGCGTCCCACCGACCATGTGCCCTCTCCCTCCGATCTGCAATCCTGGGTCGGCCTGTTGTTCCGCCTCTATACCAAAAGCTTCTCTCAGGGTGCCTCAGCAGCTTCGCTGATGCGCAAGTGTTTCCTCAATATATTTAGGTACCACACACTCCCGTGAACGCCGATAAAGAGAATATTTCATTTTATCTATTCACAGGATTACCCACCAGACATAGGCTAGGTCATATCACGTTTTAAGGTTAAAACACGATAATCGTGGGGTGCCCACATCAAAAGCTCATAAAATAATACAAAGCGGTCAGTAAAAAGTACAGAGATAATTACCTAGTACAGGCGAAGATAAAACTCCTGCCTGTTAGAAGAGAAATAGAACCGGCAACGAGGCACTAAACTACACAGGTGCACACTTGAAGACTATAATGATGCGATGTATACGATAACGCCCTCTCTAAATGAGCTGTACGTGTCATGAAACACATCTGCTGCGGCTGACGAACGCATTCATGGCTGAAGGCTGAATAGCGACCCTTCCTGGACGCTGTCCACACGTGCATTCGAGTAAGGCACCGTTAACAACACTAATCGTTTTGTTGCTCTGGTAGGTATGTACAATGGGAAAGACCGGAGTAAAAGTTATGAGTTTGTCCTGTCTATAGGAATACTGCACACGAAAATTCAATCTTGTTGAGCCCTACGAGATGATAATGGCATTGCACAGAAGTGTGCCGAAAGATTCAGTACTACATATACGGATCCATGGGGGGCAAAAGGGGCACGTGCCTCCCCCGATCGACCCTCGGCGCCCCCTGAAATAGTCACGGCGTCCCCCTGAAAGGTCGACGGCGTCCCCCTGAAATGTCGCTTCTCACCCCTCCCTCCCCCAGGATGATGCAACATCGGCGCTTACCGAAAGGGTTTGGCGCCCACCTGATAGGGTTTTGCCGGCCAAAAGTGACGCCCCCCTTGGTCCGAATGGCGCCCACTTGGTAGGGTGCCCCCAAATTGTCAATCCTGGATCCGCCTATGCAGTACTATAATCATCTAGATTGTTCGCAAGAATGTGCATTCAGCCATAAAAGAAACTTGTGCTGCACCCTGTCCAATCGGGTTAAATGAACGCAGCTCCTCCACCCCAGATGACACTGCAGTTCTCGAGAATGGCGCGAACGTGAGCGTAACAGTGGGCTGTTGGCATATGACGTCAGCGACCGAAGGGAGGAGAGGTCTGCCATTTTCTAACCTTTGCTGACAACTGGGAAGGGGCCTGCCTGTCTTTTTCTGATGATTGTTGACCGGGGAGGGGGACACATTATCGGCTGTCATGGAATTGGTTTATTGAGCGAGATTTGTACAGGCGCTGGGCACTTGAAGATTGGGCGCTTCAACGTTTCGTACCGAAACATACTAGAATTATAGTATGGTAACAATTGGATATTTATATGTGTATATATATATATATATATCTTAAGAATAAGCTAGAAATTATGCTACCCAATTAATCTCACAAATGTTAAACCACGAAGAGCTTCAGCTGGAAGCTCTGTGTTTTTTCCAAGACAAAACAAGGAGCTGTATGTGTAAAGAGATGGGATCGTCAGAAGCCGGTGACGAACGAAGTAAGAAACGGCTTCTATTCTATTGTTATAGTGTCTTCATGTACTTTTGAATTTTTCATGGCAGAATTTATGCTATTACCTACTATTCCTTTTCATATAGTTTTTAAGTGAAGTGGCTGTTTCTAAACTATTTTCCGGTTCACGCTGACGGTAACAGTTTGTGCCGATGGTTTGAGTTCTAGGTGGAACTGTTATTCGCGGATGCCCAAACCGGTTATCACGGGCTGCAAAATTGAAACATGAGAGGAGGGGATGGGGACGGACATTGAAACAAAAGGAAAAATTGAAAGATGAAACGAGGCTAAATATTTGATGACACGAGTTCGGGAGTTCTGTTCTGGATGCTTTCAATATGTGCTAGTTGAACAATCTCATTAGGGGGCCAGCCATTGTCTTAAGATTGTTGGCAAATGCGGGGGGAGGTCTGAACACACTGAGCTAGCATGTGAAGAGCTCCAAAGTCACGAGAACTGCTAACCAGTTGAGATGTCCTCCATTGCTAGATTTTTCAAACGATCGAATCAAGCATCCAAGAGTTCTGTTAGCTTGTGCAGCATGCTTTCTACTTGCGGACCGAACTTTAACAACTTTCACAGCTGATGAATTTGACAGAATTGGCAACTTTTTGTTTTGGAAACTCTAGTTTATTCTCTTTAGTGGCGGTGTCAGAACTGCTTAAGGGGGACAGTGACGAATCGCTTAAGTAAGCAGTTCGGCACCTGTTCTTTTATTTATGTATGTAAAAGTCGGCCGAAGTCGGGTCTGGTTATGACCCACTGATCCCTTACCTTGGCTACGCCACCGATAAGACAATTTACATGTCATTTTTGAGACCTGGAACATATGTATCAAAAGGGAGCGGCCGGAGTGGACCAAAACAGGTTGTCTGGTACCCCAGTGTTCACAGACAAATTCTCGATTTGAGTCAAATAAAAATCAAGGAGTAAGCACCTGATGCCGACGAAGACCAGGAGCCCCAGTCCCACCAGGTTCTAATTTTAGAGAGGTCACAGAGTTTCTTGTCAGCAGAAGGTTAAAGATAGACTGATCCCTCACTTCCTTGCCGGTGGCGACGCTTATGCCCTGGAACCGAAGTTTTCGTCATAAAACTGCGACCGAGCATATATTATTTCTCCGACAGATGCGATGATGATATGAATACATCTCCGTACAGAAAACGAGATGCATTTGGGTCTATTTTCATAAATAAAACATGTTAGCACCAACAACACATAAATACCACCAATTCACAAACTTTGTAGACAGTATCAGGCACATCTTGTTTCGATTAAAAAACAGGGATGCTTTGCCGGTGACTCATTCCTGCAATATAGCGCTGATGGGTTGCACTCTCCACTACTGCAGACCCGGCCTGTGTTACCAATTGAACCACCCTTTCCACGGTCTCAGAATGTGCACGCGGCAAGCGCGTGCTGCCTCTCCGAAAATATCCGGTTCCGGTACGCTGAGTTTCATTGTGAGTGGTTACTACGTCAAAGTCTCTTTTGATTACGATAATCTCTATATAAGTGTCGGCCTCGGCGTTAATTTTAGGCAATGGGAGGCCGCACATCCCCAGCCTCAGCTGATCTACGCTGGCTTATTATCTCTACCGCTTTTTGGCGGATGTGTATGCCCGTGGCACACAGCGTGGCGCTCAGAATGGTTTCTGGGTGAGCCCAGTACACATTGCGCTGGATAACAGGCCTAACAACCATCTGAACCGAGTGGGGTAGATATTTCTGTAGCTCTACGCCAAGGAACAGGTTTTTCTATCCATGATTGGAGTTTGGATTTGTACTGAAGGAGAAACCAAACAGGAGCGTAACGCCGAACGATGATTCCGGGCAGTATCCTCCGGGTTTGCGCTGGCAGTGCGCGTCGAGACACATGCGTGGAAAATTATTATTGCCAACGTCACCCATCTGGTCTGGTTAGGAGGGACCATTTTTCTGGCGGCAAGATCTGCGTCGATTTTCCCCCGATGTTGCCCACAGACAGTTTGTTCAGAAACGATTGGTCTGTGCCAAGCATAAGCGTCGCCACCGGCAAAAAATGGGGGGGGGCAGTCAAACTTCAAACTGACGCTGACAAAAAACTTCCCACGTTAGGACCAAATACTGTTCGAACTTGGGCTCCTCGTTGCCTTCTGCAGCGGCTGGTTATAAGAATGTCCGGTTGGTTCCCATTTTGACTGAGATCAGGAATTTTTTGGCCAAAAAGTGGGGGCCGGGCCCCCTGACCCCCCCCGGTGGCGACGCCCCTGGTGCTGAGTGAATTGATGTTTTCCTAGCTATACTTGGCAGTTTACCTGGTACCAGTCTAAATGACACCAATGGTCTTTTTCTCCAGATCCTCGGACATCTTCCTGATTAAAGCATGGAATGACCACGGTTCAGCTCCAACCCCATCAAGCCTTGTGGGCAGTTTCTGCAGGTTGAAATAATTTTCGAGAAGCTGGTATATAGACCAATGAACTTGTGTTCAAAAAGCTCAAATAATCGAAACATGCCCCAGTTTTCCCTGCGTTAACTGTGGTTCATCTGCCGTCAACACAGCCATGTCTCAATCAAAGTAATCAACAGCAGATCAAAGCTTCTTGAAAATAGAACGTATCTTCCCTGAATCTGGGGGTAACATGGGTTAACTATTCATCACCATGTGTTCAGCGAAAACAGCGATGTGCTTATTCTGCTGTGCTCCTCTACGTGCTCCTCATCAAGCTGACGGCCTGCCATAACCTCGGCCTGCGGCCTGGGCTAACGCCCCACCGGCGCAGGAGAGCCGCATGACAATGTGCCGAAAGCAAACCATATTTCGTTCTTAATGTATCTCTTCATACGCCTGCAAGTCAGTTTTATCATTCTTTTCTTTGAAATAACCAATAAAGAGTACGTGGTCACCCCGGATTCGAACCGGACCTACCTGATCAAGAGCCAGGGCCTCTAACCACTAGACCACAGTGCCACACCACTCACCCTCCCACTAGCTGAACAGCTGTGACCCGTCAGGAGGTCACTGGCTGGTACAACTCCGCCGAATATGCCGGGCCGCTGGCGCCGGGTGCTGTGCTTGTCCCGAAAAGGCACGATATAAAGGTGCTTCTAGAAGACGAACCAAGCATTCTTTTGGGCTGAAATTACTTGTATCGTCGAGCTAGGATCTTAAGCTAGCTTCATGCCAAATTTCTTCCACTTCCATCCATTTTAAGGACTTGAAACCATGGTGAGAAGCAAAGGTGGTCCGAGAAATTTAGCATCTTGTAATACATTTTGGACTAATTACTCGAAAGCCATTAGAGATAGGTGGGTAGTATAAGTGAGCGAAATGACCGCAAGTAACTTTCCTATTCAGCCATGTCAGTTCTGAGTTTGTGAGTGACATGAGCTTGGAGCCAGGAAGATGCAAATAAAAGTTTTTTGACTCAATTTCTATTTATGCCTATAAAACAAAGAATTTCACATTCACAATTTCCATCTCCAAATATTATCAGGCGGAAGCAATGTTCTTTCATTATTTGAAATGGAAACTCAAATCGGTCAATTAGATTGTGAGATATTAACGTTGAAATGAAATGAACCAAAATTCAGTCTTCCGGAAGAACTGTAAAAAGTAGGTCAAAATTTTACGTTTTGCACTCAAAACTATGCCTAAGCACTACAAAATTTGCCTAGCTACCCCTAGGTAACTGCCTTTCAGCTAACTGAGGCCTGCCTTCTGACATTTCGAGCGCACAAGTCGGCCATCAACTTTTAGCAGGTTTTTGCGCGCGTGAGAAATGCCGCGTTTTCGCGCAATAAATATTGTTGGATCAGCTCAATTTTTTCCCCTAGCTGGCCCTTGTTATCCATTGAAAAGGACATAAATTTCAAGTTCGTAACTTAAGAAGTAAAAATTAGAAAAATATAAAACAGAAAAAGTTTGAGCCAAAATTTCTCAAAAACTATTTTTGGATTTCAACTCGGGGCTTTAGTTTGGGTGTCTGGAGCAGAAGGGCTATCACCCTACAAAATTCCAGAGCTCTGACATCAATTCTCAGGACTGACAGACGCCAACAACAACAGACCTCGGCCTGCGGCCTGGGCTAACGCCCTACCGGCGCAGGAGAGCCGCATGACAATGTGCCGAAAGCAAACCATATTTCGTTCTTAATGTATCTCTTCATAAGCCTGCAAGTCAGTTTTATCATTTTTTTCTTTGAAATAACCAATAAAGAGTACGTGGTCACCACCGGATTCGAACCGGACCTACCTGATCAAGAGACAGGTCCTCTAACCACTAGACCACCGTGCCACACTGCTCATCCTCCCACTAGCTGAACAGCTGTGACCCGTCAGGAGGTCACTGGCTAGTACAACTCCGCCGAATATGCCGGGCCGCTGGCGCCGGGTGCTGTGCTTGTCCCGAAAAGGCACGATATAAAGGTACTTCTAGAAGACGAACCAAACATTCTTTTGGGCTGAAATTAGTTGTATCGTCGAGCTAGGATCGTAAGCTAGCTTCATGCCAAATTACTTCCACTTCCATCCATTTTAAGGACTTCAAACCATGGTGAGAAGCAAAGGTGGTCCGAGAAATTTAGCATCTTGTAATACATTTTGGACTAATTACTCGAAAGCCATTAGAGATAGGTGGGTAGTATAAGTGAGCGAAATGACCGCAAGTAACTTTCCTCTTCAGCCATGTCAGTTCTGAGTTTGTGAGTGACATGAGCTTGGAACCAGGAAGATGCAAATAAAAGTTTTTTGACTCAATTTCTATTTATGCCTATAAAACAAAGAATTTCACATTCACAACTTCCATCTCCAAATATTATCAGGCGGAAGCAATGTTCTTTCATTATTTGAAATGAAAACTCAAATCGGTCAATTAGATTGTGAGATATTAACGTTGAAATGAAA
Organism: Lepas anatifera; assembly: GCA_034440635.1. Classification (NCBI taxonomy): domain Eukaryota; kingdom Metazoa; phylum Arthropoda; class Thecostraca; family Lepadidae; genus Lepas; species Lepas anatifera. Next base: position 929,064 of record JAOTON010001490.1, read on the forward strand.
TGAACCAAAATTCAGTCTTCCGGAAGAACTGTAAAAAGTAGGTCAAAATTCTGCGTTTTGCACTCAAAACTATGCCTAAGCACTACAAAATTTTCCTAGCTACCCCTAGGTAACTGCCTTTCAGCTAACTGAGGCCTGTCTTCTGACATTTCGAGCGCACAAGTCGGCCATCAACTTTTAGCAGGTTTTTTGCTCGCGTGAGAAATCCCGCATTTTCGCGCAATAAATATTGTCGGATCAGCTCAATTCGTTTTCCCTAGCTGGCCCTTTTTATCTTTCGAAAAGGACATAAGTTTCAAGTTCGTAGGTTAAGAAGTAAAAATTAGAAAAATATAAAACAGAAAAAGTTTGAGCCAAAATTTCTCAAAAACTGTTTTGGATTTCGACTCGGGGCTTCAGTTTGGGTGTCTGGAGCAGAAGGGCTATCACCCTACAAAATTCCAGAGCTCTGACATCAATTCTCAGGACGGACAGACGCCAACAACAACAGACCACGACGAGACCCGTCTGAGCGGCCAGAATAGAGCCGCTTGAGAAATCTCAATGCGCTTCGCTCCATGGATTTCGTCATGCGGCTCTGACCACGACGAGACCCGTCTGAGCGGCCAGAATAGAGCCGCTTGAGAAATCTCAATGCGCTTCGCTCCATGGATTTCGTCATGCGGCTCTGACGTACGATGTGTGTTTTTGGCCATCGAATACACACCTGACAAGTGAGATTCAATTACCTTAGATTTCTTTTGTTCGGCTTCTTCAATGCGGGCAAGCAACAGAACTCGAACTTTTCTTTGATCCACTATGAATCTGGTATTATTTGTGGAAATACTTCCTATATCGATTTAAAAACTATGAAACATTGCAGTTGTAGCACAATTTGAAAACCATTAACAATTGCAGTAGCATCACGATTTGAAACAAACGCTGTTTCTGTCGGCTGGTAAGATATCATAAAAAACAAAAACTACATGTAGTGAAAATTAGGCTCGAATAAAATTAAACATAACCTCATCATCGACCACATGGTTGATGGAACATTTTTACCTACAATAACTTCTTATACCAGTAAAGAGACCTCAGATGGTAACAATTTGTTCCCCCTGGAAACTTTTGTCATCTGATGTATCGTTTTCTCCTCTCGTGGAGAGGCTGGAAAGCTGATGGGGCCCAAGGGGAAGCCAGTGGCCGCCAAACGGGAGGTTGGAGGGCTCCCATCGAGAAGCTGGCGGGACCCCTGTCACTCAGCTGCAGGGTCCTCAGCTGGGATGCTGATTGGGCAGGAGTTCTGTTGTACAGGACCTTTGAGGAGGGCCCTGAGGCAGCTTTGTGTGCCGCGCCCATGGGCTCCCCTTCAAAGATAAGGGGGGCAACCACCCCTGCTTCGCCCTCCCTTAATCCGCCGCCACTGTTTAGCGGAAGTGGTCTGCAATCCCGCGGTCTACTGAGAACGATGTATCGCTTCGTTCCCAGTCGGATGAAACAAGAGTTTTGATTGGCTTCAAACTGTGCCTGGTGTTGTGATTAGCCGGCGGCAAGGCTTCGCAGGCCTTCCCCGCGTCTTCAAGTCTCGTTCTCTGCTTGCACGATGGAGCAAAGCAGACACGAGCGGGCGTTCTAGATTGCAACCATTTTTTTATGAATTGCCATTAAAATCCAGGACCACCACCTTGGCACATTTGATTAGGTGTCTTGAACTAGCCTGGGAGGTTCATGCAGCAAAGCTGACCATTGGGACTTTTTTCTCGAATGCCGATAAATGATTGACTATTCGACTTCATCGACTCGAGGGATAGCAACACACTGGGTAGTCAGAGGTGCAGAAACTGGCCAACTCAGCTATCGGGATAGGTGACAAATTTTCATTATTCAAGGTGCATGACTGTGACAAAATGGAGATTCCGGCTGCATGGTCTAGACTCAAACTACATATTTTTGAAATACAGAATTAAACGCGCAACAAGGGCATTTTATTTAAATTTAGTGGCTCTTTTCTTAAATTGCACAGCATACAAAAATAATTTAATATATTTACTATGTTCAGTTACTACTAGAACCATAGACCCCCGCTGCAGAAAAAAACTGCATACCGCAGTCATGCTTGCCAGATTTTAATATAAGACCCAACGGTGACGATTGCTGGTAGTTGGCTGAATGTATGCGACTAGAAACCGGATATGTATGTGACGGGCTAATTTATCTAATAAAAATGATTGTAAGCATATGCAAGGCATTACCAGTACTACAAATTATTCATTAGGTAGTTTTCTGATTTATCATTTATAGTTTCTCCAGGAAAATCAAATTTACGGTTTAAGTGTCTTCAATTTGCCGGCCCTTTTTTCAATGAACTAACACGCGCCCCGCTGGGGAGGAGGGCGAGCTTCGCTCCCCTCCTGGTTTTCCCCAGATAACGCAGAAACGAAGGGACGAAAAACAACAAAACTTACAGTAACCTATCCCTAATCAATTTTACGCATCTGAACAAATGTGTCAGGTCATGTCAGGTCAAGAAACTATTTAAGGTCAAGCGACCCAACCTCAAAGCCTAAAATCACGAGTTTGAAGAGGCGTCTAAGGAACACCAGCTAACCGATTAGTTTCAAAATTTCACAATATCATGAGATCATTAGGATCTATAAATCTTTTATCTCCGAATTTTGATATTGTTGACCTAAGGTGGGGTCAATTTTTTGGTCACCCCTTTATAACTCTACGGTGAAAAATAGAAAGGGCTCATTTTTCGTAAATACTGGATAGATAAACCTAAACTCTTCAAACCGTGTATTCTTACCACAATCTTGACCTTAAAAGTTGAGTTTTTGACCATCTGACCTATCAAAGGTCATGTCAGGTCACAGGAACATAGAGTGATTATTTTTAAATAAATTTTCTTTGAAATGAGATAAAGCTTTCATTTTGCTTGTATTGTGCTTATATTGTCAAGGGTAGTCGCTTTATTTGCAACATGAACATACCAGACTGCCCTGGGACCCTGACCTAGCTCGATGTCTGGTCATTTTCACCATTAGACCTAGCAAGGTCATATTATACATCATTCGATTTGCCATTATGGAGGAATCCAATGATGCATTAATATTTGCTCGCTCGAGATCCGCTGAATAAAAATCTAGATGGGAAACATTAAGTGCCCTGTTGTAAGCCTAAGGCACTTTCTTCGACCCATGCTGACCTCAATATTGACCTGACATAAAAATGCTTCTATAATTTATCTTCGTCTTGTCAAGGGCTTTCGATTTTCATCCATAATTTTCATTTAGCTTTCCAGGGAAATGAGATACGGAGCGGGCGATCTTCCCAGTGGGGCGCGTCATGCCAGGGAACCCTGCGGGGCGCATGCTAAATATCTGGTACGCACAAGGTACGACTATGAATGAAATACAAAAATAGTTTGGCAGCAAATTTACGCAAACTGCGCAACAGTCACAAAGCAATGTGCGTGGGAATTGGGCATTGTGTAGATACGATACGATAAAGCAGAGCCTGAGGACCTAAAGTCTATCGAGCGCAGTAAGCAACACGTAGAAACCTGAACTGCATGGAGTTAGAGCAGGATTTTACTACGTTGGGTCTTTCTTTGGTATGAGAATTCCAATACCTTTGTACCTATGGGGCTCATAGACCTAATTTACATCTATGCCGGGTCGTTGCCTCGGAATTTTTACATGAAAGATGACGGACCTCAGACAGGTGATACTCGGGAGTGGGAGGCGATTTTTTATTGGAAACGCTCCTTCCATAAATGAAAACACCTTCCAAAAATGAAAACACATGTGTTACTACTTTCATGCTGTAATGGTACGGTGTTAAAACCATATCTGTTGCGAACAGGGGTGGGCGCAGAAGCGCTGTTGGGGGGGGCAACTCGGGAGAAATCGTAAAAACACAGTGTTTTTAAGCCAATTGCCATTGCTTCGGAGCTGGGGCCCCCTTGTATTCGCCACTGCTTAAGATGATACGAGCCCCAGACAACGTGTGACTGGTGTGATATTTCTAACTTCAATGTCGCACAGTCCCCCACAATTAAAATTTACTTAGTTTTTAGAAGTCCCCGTGAGATGGTATGGATCCATCCAAAGTTTTACAGGTTCCCGAGGCTGCACACTGTGAAGGTTCTCAGCATTACACGGGCTCCTACAAAGATACCGTCCCCATCCGAATTTGTGTGGATCCCTGACTTTGTATGAACCCACTCCAGCGGTTGCGCGGACAACTGACATGCTCCGGATCCTTACCCAAAATTGTGTGGCTGCTCTCAGTTGTGTGGAATGCTTCAACCCCTAGAAGCTACACAGGCCCCAGTATTATGTCGCTCCTCCCCCCCGAACTTCATCGATTCCCAAACCGAAAAATACTTGTGATTCTTATCTGGAAGTTTCGGATACCCCACGTTTGGAAGTCCCCGAAGACGATACGCAAGCACACGTCAAGTTGCACATGCCACCAGTTTCCTGGGATTATTTTCCATATCGGAAAGTGGGTAGGCTCCGAGAGCTGCAAAGACATTGATATGATACTGGCCTTAGTTTAAAGATGCACAGGCTTCCTGTCAGCCCCCTCCAACAGCAAGTGCAGACTGCCGGATGTGACGTCACACCTCGTAGAATATAACATGAGAAAATTAAATGATAGAATATTCAAATTTTTACAAAAAGAGGCCAAGAACCGAAAATCCCATGCTTAATTATTGCATTTGGGATAAACTTGATTACCGTGTATTCTCACAAATTCGTGAGCGGGAAGCGCCATTAGCAGCAGTTTAACACACGGCTCAACGGTGAAGGAATTCCTCCACGCCCATGTGACGTCACTCGGGCGTGGAGGAATCCCTCTTCAACGTACCTTTAAGTAAAAGTATCTTGGCTTCCTGTGCCCTTTGAGACGTGCACGAAAATCACGATGGCAGGAAATTTCACGGGTCCCTGATTTCCCATAGACCGTTTTCCTTTCACAGGCCCCCACCAAGATCCGCAGAGCCTCTTGAGCTGTGTGGCATGCAAGAACATCGCTCACGCCCAGTAAATTCGGGACCAGGGACGCCAGAAAATGTGATATTGTTGCTAGCAGTAAACTACCCAGTTGATATTAGTTTGGGGTTCAGAATCCATTTTACATTCTCGTGAAGCTAACGAAAAAACCTCATGCCTGATTTTCAAACTCGGCTGACATCGAAAAATGCAGGTATGTGTTAAAAATGTAAGAAGGATGCGCCCCCCGTAACCCCCTTCCCCCATTTTGAAGCCCATGTATTTGGATTGTCTATCCTTCTCAAAGTTAGGTTGCCTCCAGCATTGTGTGGACCCTCATCTGGAATTACATCGAAAACCGTGGTCGCACGGTAATTATTTCTTTCGTCCACCACTCCACGGACCCTTCTGCTGCCTCGTGGTTCACCCCTGAAATACACGGGCACCGGATAGGGCACCAGAACCGGGGGTGAACCAGAACCTCCAGAACCGATGGTGACCGCAGATTCGCGTGGAGTGTGCACGAATAAATTGTTGAATGAGTGGAAAAGTAAATAATTCATTTGCTTGCCACTTTTCAAAATGGTTCCTGATTTGAGCTTATATGCAAGTGCGTCGAGTTAATGGCTACCAATTATGGTTAAGTTTCTTTTCGCATTCATTTATGACTTCGTCATGGTCAATTGTTCATAAAAGCACGTTCTTTCTTAAAAATATTTCATTATTGATCATCTTGTTCTATCAGAAGCTAGGTTTACCAATTTACAACTTCAGTTTTCGTTTAGGAGAGCATACAAGTGACATATATACACCCCAGGAATAGTCATACAATGCAGCAACGCTTTTCTGGTGTAATCAGACCAGGCACAGATCCAGGTGGGCTGAAGGAGGTGGTCGATTCCTTTGATCCGTGGAGTGGTCCGCGTGTGGACACTAGGTGCCCTGAACGCTCTTAACCCTTGCCCCGGTGGCGGGTAGAAGCCACCTTCGCCCTGGTGGGAGGGGGGGCTAACGAAGACCCCCACGATCTCAAAAACTAAGAGAGCTAGAAAAAAGTGCAAAACCGCAATCGAAAGCTCTTCGAAAATGATATCGAAAATACTTCAGTCATTTTTCTCGTGAGGTCAATATCAAGGTCACCAGAGGTCAAAATAGGTCAAAATCGCTAATATGAGTTACACTAAGAAAACCTCATATATCTCAGAAACTATGATAGCTAGAAACATTTTTTAACACCATTCGAAAGGTCTTGAGCTGCTCTTTCATTACAGTGGCATTCATTTTCGTGTCAGGTCAAAGCCTAGGGAGCTACAGGTCACTGAAGATTGGGCATATTCTTGGGAATGTCCATAGCCTCCCATGCATAAGGGTGTTTCCTTTTTCGCTAATAAATTCCAAGCCAAACAATATTCAGCCATATTTGATGCACCATTGCAATCGTCTCGTCAATACGAATTGAATGATATATAATATTGCTATGCCAGGTCAAATTTGAAAATTTGACCTGACCCAGGTCAACGGTTTGACCCAACTTGATCTGGTATAGTCATGATGTATATCATTTGACTTGCAGTGACTATACAAACACTTCGGTGATAAAATAATTGTTCTATCTTTGTTTATTCAAAATTTATAGAGTAAAACACTAAAAAATGTTTATTTGACCTAAGGTGACCTTTCAAATGTCACAAACCAATTTTTTGGCATCAACCTCAGAAATGAGGTAAGAGCAAGCCGTAACCGATGTTTGAAGTTGATTCCATCCATATTTACTGAGAAAAGCTCATTTCGTGATTTTCCCCATGTATTTACAATGGGGAGGTCAGGCTCTGCACATGACCTTAGGTCACGAATATAAAACATCCCTGGAACATATGTTCTAGCTCCTGGTGGGCTTAATATGTGGTATAAGTTTCAACTTGATCAATCAGCCCGCCTTTTAGTTATGCAGTCCTAAACATTTTTAAGGTGAGGTCACTTCACCTGGCCTGGTGACCTGACCTGATATGACCTTGAGCTAAAATTTTCAGAGAAGAAAGATGTAAAAATGATGAAGGAACAGCGAGACTAAGTTTGGTGGCGCTGCGCGCCACCGTTTTTTTATCACTTTGGAAAAACCCGAGGGGGGTCTAAAAGACCCCCACCCGGGCGAAGGTTAAAATGTGAGACCTTTGTCGTACAGGTGCCTTAAGATTGATTTTAGAAGGTGATCCTGTGAGAAGCTTCCTGTTTTCTGGCGTCTTCATCCACCCTTCGTTCACTGGCAGCTGCAGACTTCCGTTTGACTTTTTGGCCGCCCGTCTCTTGACAGAGGTGCTTTTTTGGCTGAATTTTCTTGGCTATTTTCCGGTAATTAGAATACCAACCACCTAAAAAATATATATAAAAACTCGTTGGGAGGATGCCTGTCGGAATGCAAAAAGGCGCATTCCAAGGTGGTGTTGGTCGTCCCTCTGAGGCTTCACTCCCCTCCCTCCCCTGACCAGAGTCATACATCAATCAGTGAGCCGAACTCAGTAAACAAGGTTCCATCAGACCGTTCATTTGCCTTAATTGCGGTTTCTGTTGACTTCTGTGTTATGGGCTTGTATCGGTGGCGGACAACAGTTTTCTTTGAAAAGCGTTTGCTGATAAGATAGCCTTGTTCCCGCTGGGGTTGTAAGATATCTAAGTATGCATATCTTTTTAAATAAAAATCTTGGAAGAGGAGCATGGACTCGCTAAACATTTTTCTACTGCCTCCAGCCATGGTCCATCATGTTTCCGGTCGTTTTGTTAGCGATGCCATTTTCTTCGTAGCATATTTGGGGTAACAAGCATCCATACACTTAACACGCGCATTGACGGCGGTCTGAGCCACCTTCGGCTTGACGGGGGGCGGGTACCCGTCCCTCCCCTAAGATCTCGAGAACTGCAAGAGGTAGCGGAAAAATTGTAAACGGCGTTGGATAGCCCATCTACTTTTCCATCGAAAATATTTCAACCATTTTTTCAGGTCACATTTAAGGTCACTAGAGGTCAAAACATGCCGTCATAGGGATAACATGTAAATTAATTTTTTCGGCCATTTCATCTGAACAGGTAAAGATAGAGCAAAACGATTTCAACTGTATGAATCCTCGCAGCAAGCCGAATCGAATGATATATAATATGACCTTGCTAGGTCAAATCAAGGATTTGGCCTGACCTAAGGTCAGGTCAAGGTCAAATTGGGTAAAATGCACATCATTAGAACTGCAATGACGAGGCCAATCTAATGCAGTTAAAATAAATCCTCTATCTCTATTCATTACTAAGTTATTCAGTTAAAACCATTTCTCCCATGTATTTCCAATGGAGAGGTTATGGCTCGTACCTGACCTTAGGTCATCGATATCAAAAATACCGGAACATTGTTTAGAGAACTCGGTGGGACCATTGCGTGAATGAGTTTCAATCGGATAAGCTCACCCCGTTCCGAAGTATGCTATCTTTTTTTGAAGTCAGGTCACTTGACCTGTACTGGTGACCTGACCTGAGATGACCTAACCTTAGAATTTTGAAAAAAAGTTGTAAAAATGATGAGGGAAATGTTATGCCAAGTACGGTGGCGCTACGCGCCGCCATTTTTATGCTCTCCGAAAAACCCGAGGGGGCGGGTACCCGCTCCCCCGTCAAGGTGCGTGTTAAATTCCGAACATACCATGAAGCGTCCAAGAGAAAAATGGACCAGATAAAGGAAGGAAATACGTATTAGCCTTCTTTAGAGCTCAGCTTGCTCTTCTGATAGCATGGGCAAGGTAGTGGATAAAAAGCGATCTCTTGGCTAATCGAAAATACGGGTAACTGGAAAGCTTCAATGCACCGCAGTTACCGCAGTTCGGTTACCGCAGTTTACGTGGACAGTGGCCTGTGCTTTACATAACAATACATTGTAACAAGGGGGGCATACAGCTAAGGAAGAAATACAAAACAAGAATACAAACACCGTAAAAATAAAACGAAATCGCTGATTGCTTACAGGGGATACATTACACCCTCATTGGATTTGTGCGGGACTACCAGTCGCGCAGAGCATACCTCAAAATTCCTGTCTCAGCATATCGTCTCTTTCAGAACTCACACTTGAACGGCGCAACGGAGCTTCATGAGCTACATTCTGCCAAAAGCGTCCGAATACTAAGCCATCGCTTCCCTGGAGGCCTAACGGTTGGCGGGCCCTTCCGGCAGTGGTGGGGACGCCGGCGGGGCCAGATTCCGCGCTAAAAAAACACTGTATTCTACCTTGATTGATAAGATCTAACGCAAAGTGAACACCTGCACGGTATTTTACCTCGATTGATTAGATCTAACACAAAGTGAACACCTGTCACAGGGCTTTCGGTATGCTCTATCACGTGGCTATCTCAGTTGAAACCCCATATTAAAGGTGACGCTGGTCGACACACCTTTTAAAAGAAATGGACCACCTTGTCAAAATTCTAAAAAGGTCTGTTTGTGGACAAAATATGTTTGCAAATCAGGAAACTACATTTTGTTTCCATTTGCAATCGCTCGGTACAAATATATTGCATCTTGTCTTATTACACTGGGTTGACCCAAGCATTGCGTGAAATAGCGGATCGGGGTAGCCTGTGGCAGCTTGCCGCATGAGAAGTTGCGTAGTTGATGCCATTTATCACGCGGCATGCGCTGCCAGATAGAAAGGGATTCCTTCGTGGCTTAAAATAATAGAATAGCCCCCATTATTGTATAATTCAAAGCGTGCGGGAATTTGATATAGAGAGCTTTGGGTAAAATAAAATATGTCAAAAGTGGTTTCTCGACACGCTCTACAAAACTGCTACTCAGTTGAAAGTTTAAGTCAGTTAAGTGTTAGTAAGTTAGTCAGTTAAAAGTGTATTTCATAAAAGGGGGAAACGCATTAATGCAAATAGTAAACTGTCTCTCTCTCTCTCTCTCTCTCTCTCTCTCTCTCTCTCTCTCTCTCTCTCTCTCTCTCTCTCTCTCTCTCTCTCTCGTCTGTCTGTTTCTTTTTCCAGCAAAAACACGCTTAAAAAATATATAACGGGCACGAAATAACTAGTACTAGGAGTAGTGAACATTTGTATTTGGTGAGTACACATGCATACCCAGACAAAATTCAAGCAATTCGTGCAAATGTTTAATCAATTTTAAGAGGACCCATGTAAATAGCCCATCAAACATAAATAATCGCACATCTTTTCCGTCCCGTACACTTTCACTCCGGGGTTCCCGTGCTAAGACATGTCTATAGCTCGCTCCCGAAACAACGCTGAGTATCAGCGCGATCTACTCGTAGACAATCACATCAGTCTGCATTGTGTGGAGGCCAGTGCGGGTGACACACGCCACTGGCGCTGGCCTGCAGTGTAGGACCGCCCCGACAGCCATACATCAGAGAGGTCGGCTTCAGACGGCCGCCCTGGCAGCTTCGACAGCCGGGCGACAGTACTTCGCGGCCGCAGACGCGACCTTCTCCCCGTCACCGAGTTTAGCCAGGTCGTGACGGCGCGGCCACCGTCCAGCGCTGGAAAGCCAAGTCGGTGACAGGCGAGATTCTCATCTGAGGCCGGCCGCCGACTTCAGAAACGGCCGGTGACAGCCTGCACCCGATCGCCAGCTATCGTATGGAAATGCATACAGCAAACCAGTGCGGCCCGCCGCTGCAACCCAGAAGTGTAAAGCCTGTTACTGTACCAATAAATTCCACTGATTTCCTGCAAGCGACTTACATCACTGGAGCATGAAGTACATAGCCACTGTTGAATGTAAGCATACGCGCAGAAAACTTAACAAGGACCAGTGTTAATTTTTGTTCTTATACCTGTAGCGTTTTTGAACTGCTAAGCATTATTTTTTTACAATTTTCATCTCATTCGAGTTATGCAGCGAAAAGTATAAGTAAGCAGGCGTCGTCCTTCTTCCAACGTAGAGTTCATTCGGCTGCATTTATGAATGTTGGGTACACTTCCTGTCATAAGCCTTGTTTGAGGCTCACAGATTTGAATTGTGGCTGGTGTCGAGAATTCCGGGAAACTTGTTTCGCTGGACTGTGAAGGCGTGCGGTGGACCCTGTGCATATATGGTGCCGCGGCCACCCGCCAGGTATGCGCCGGCGAGGTAAATACAGCCATACAGTATTACAGCATGAGTCTAAGACTGAGTTTGAGGACCCCTTACACTTTTCTAGCTTAGCTTGATCCCATTGTCCTATTTTCTTTAGCAGTATATGTTCCTTTTGAGACTATTGAAGGGAACTATTTTCACATTGCGGGCGTAGAATAGAGAGGTTTTTGCAGTCTCGCCTGCAAAAGAGCTGCAGCTTTTAAATAATGATTTTAGAAAAATATCGGTGACTTCAGCGACGGGTATTCTTGCAAAAATAGTTCCGATACCAAAGCTAGCCATAACCGTCTCACGGGTGACAGCTGAACTCTGGATGTCTGTGGCCAACTGACAGCTGCATTTTTCACGAGGGACACAACATCGAGACCACCATTTATTACATGTCTGCTAAGACCACCCAGCTAGTAATGTGTAACAACAGGAAAAACGACAAAGGCAGCTCCTCAAAGCAACTTACGTGGTAACAAGTTCGGTTCCCTTCTGAAGCAGGGAACTGAACTTGCCACCGACCCCAGATTGCGTCATGCTACATAGCACATATAACGACAACGCTCTCTCAGAGACCCACTGCCAACAAGTCGACGGTCTACTGCTCCAACAAAACCAAAGACCAACACAGACGCGGTTACTCCTGACGGTACCTCGACAGGTCAGCACCCCAATCTTGACAAAGGACAGCAGCCGAAAAAATACAAATTCATGAGGCTGCCCCTGTCATGGATCTCATGCTTGACATGCACTCTTTAATCACGGCATAATGACCATAAATAGACGGACTGCACTTTTTAGTCACCAGGCTGGGCCGGGCTCAACAGGGCTGGACAGGGCCGGGCTCATCAGGGCTGGAACGGTCTGGGCCGGGCTCATCAGGGCTGGAACGGTCTGGGCCGGGCTGGACGGCGCTGGGCCGGGCTCAACAGGGCTTTACCGGGCTCAACAGGGCTGGAACGGTCTGGGCCGGGCTCATCAGGGCTGGAACGGTCTGGGCCGGGCTGGACGGCGCTGGGCCGGGCTCAACAGGGCTTTACCGGGCTCAACAGGGCTGGACCGGGCTGGACGGGGCTGGGAGAAGGGTCATTTTCCGGGCTGAAATTGTTTGTTCTTAACAAGTACAGCATACCTCACAAATACTATTTACGCATACGTTAAACCCTTTAATACTTTTAGGTATAAATTCCAATTTCTTTGTAACAAGCCTGGGTTTGAAATGAAGAGTTGCATGAAGACATAAACGTTCTCGGTAAAACGTTTAGGGGAGACGTTCCGGGAAAATTCGCGAAAAAAATGAAGAAAACCGGCAAAATTTTGGTCTAGTCATTCTGGGGCCATTGTATGTACCTTGCCCACTCCCCTCTTGATCTGCTAGACAAGGAAGAGGGCACCTTTCCAACATAGAGAGAATATGAAACCTTCGTGAGTTTTGAAGGGAGCTACCAGTCGCATAGAGCATACCGGAAAACCCCTAGTAAAATGATCTGTTTCTGTTGGAACTCACCTTTTAAGGGGAAACAGCGCTTTTCTTTTTGAACCGACCGATTAAATTCTCGATTTTTTCTCAATTTAGTCCCCATCCCCAAAATGTTGGGTTGGACCCCTCCAAAAGCTACTCCTGGACCTGTCAATATCTGTAACAAAGCTCCTGACAAGCGGAATTAATTATTGGATAGTTGAAATTTCGTTTTATACGGCTATCCATTATTGATTCATTTCTTCTGGGCTCAGGGTTCTTCTCAAGCCATACCTCATACCTCACACAAACCATAGCTCATACCTCTTTTAACACACGGGGCAAAGCAACACAGTTCGTGTAACTCCTCAAATATGAATGGACAGATCAGCCTAATAGAGTACGACAGTCTGAGGAGCCCCCGCCTGGGCGCCGGACCGGTCCGGCGTCGGTTGGGCGCGGCACAAACTAAAACCGGCGCGCTCCGACCTCCAATGCCCCCGCCCTTCCCGGATAATAACCCAATAGGAAGGCGGTAACTTCGTCCGTCAGAAGAAGTGGATCCAACTAGAGTAGTCGCTTTCCAATCAGCTGGATAAGAAGACCTTACTTTGGGATGACTCAGGAGAGCTCAGACTGGAAGAGGCAGTTTGCCATGTCTGCTTCGCTCTGACTCGTCCAGCTTAGTGGCTGACTAGGCGAATATCCGGATCTGGAGCTACGGAGCGTAGCTCTGCCCAGTGCTCGTCGAGGCTATTCTTGCGGTTGACTGATCCTGCCTCCACTACCCAGTATGGAAGCCCATTCAGAGGCGGACGCAAGCCCGAATCGAGGGGGAATCCATTTCAGTCTTTCTTCCTGGGGGGAGGGGTTGGGAACGGTGATTTCATTGCTACACAGACCTATTATAAACTAACTGCAAATACACCGTCGCTCTCAGGGTAGAGGAGTGGAGGAGGATGTATATAAGAGCGTTGGTTTGACTGCCTCGCCGAACTAGTGTAAACTATAGCATTATGTAGTTTTTGTTTGTGTATCCGATTCTATTCAAATGTCAGCACTCAGCACCCTGGTTAGCACAGTCATAAGAAACCAAGGCATGCAATATGCATAGGTTGAAGTGACACGCCTCCCAACAATAAAACGCATAATAAAAGGGGGCGGGTACCGCCCTCGGGTCTTTCGCAGATGATCTGAATAACGAAAATACTTTTGCAGATACTCAGCATACTTTTTCCCTCATTATCTTTGCAGCCTGTGTAAACATTTTGGGTCAATGTTATTCAAGTTATGCCACCAGTGCAGCTTACGTAAGCTCACCTCCAAAAAGGTTTAGGATAGCATAAGTAAGACGAGTATTAATCTATCAGTCTGATGTTATTGAAAATAGTGGGCACATTGGGTGCTACAAAATGTGCTTCCGGATTTCGATATCGAAAATCCAAAGTCATATAAGTTCAAAGTCCAAAGCCGCCCCGGTTGCTCAGTTGGTAGAGCGTTGGGCTCCGGTCCGTTGCTCAGAAGCATGCAGTGACAGTGCATGTCCAGGCTTGGGATCGGTTCCCCTGAGACGCTCCGGCGCTCAATAGTTTACCCGACGTACAGGTCGGCTGGCAACTGACTGATGAGAGGGTGACCTGAGCGGGGCGGCCGTCCCTGTGCTTTGTGGGACGTTAAACATTGGCTTCTAAATTGACCCTCCATTGAGGGAGTTGCTCGTTCGGGTGGTGGGGTCGGGGTCTCAGTGACAAATCCCTTGATGATTTTAGTGAGACTCCGACTCCAGCAGCCGTACTAGGAACAACTTGAACAAAGTTTATAAAAAAGATACGAGCCATGACCTCTCGCTTGGAAATGCACCAAGTAAATGGTGTAAGCTCAGTAACTGCGTCGGGAAGGGAAACACAGTGTTTATTTTGACATCATTAAGTTTTTCACATCACTGCGGCTCTAATGATATGTGTTTTTTACCAAATTTGATGACCTGAACCAAAATCAGGTCAAATTTTAGCTTTGACCTAGCAAGGTCATACCATATATTTGTTCGACGCTGCTTGCTGAGATAATTCTAAATGTATAGATAGTTTTGTAATAGCTTCTCAACAGCAGATGACATGACAGAAAATCATGCATTTCCATTGCATCCCATTAACTCCCTAAGTTGTCACAGTTTGGCTATGATGACCTTGGATTTGACCCGATATAAATGTATAGAATGGTTTGCTTAGAGCTTAGGTCAGGCTACCAAACGCCGTCTACCGCTTTTAGCCAACTAGCGTGGGTTTTTAGACCTTGGGGGTCTGGTACCCCGCGTCAAGGCAAAGGTGGCCCCGGCCCTCGCCAATGTGTGAGTAAGGAGTGACAGTTCGTGATTCTCTGATCGCCTCCCGAAAGCTACCCAAAGATGAGGCGTTTACGGCGGCAGGTGGCAGCTCACTCCAAACCTTTACCCCTCAGTAAGCAAACGACCGTTGTGATGCAGTAAGACGAAGAGCCGGCAGCTGGAGCTCATCTCTTGACGAGGCGCACGTTTCTCGGTTGGGCAAATATGTGTTTACCCAGTTCAGGAGACCCATCAACCCTCAGTGTTTTAAACGTTCTCACGGCGTCTCTCTCAGCTACAAGTGACTCGTTCTTGGGCCATCCTAGGGAGTTCGGGATATGAATGTTATGTTCACGTTTCATTGAAGCAGAGATGACTCGGGGCAACGAAGTTTGAAAAATGTTCGGATTCTGTGAAGTGATCCACGGTTGCTGCACCCTAAGCCGATAGAGAATGTGAATAAGATATGAGGGAAGACGTGCGCCTGAATAATGATCTCCAGAGTCTTTTTGTAAAGTAATACTTGAATATGAAAATGGAGATGAGAATACCGTTACACTTTTGACGCCCGCGTGAGATCTGCGTCTCCCTGTGCTTTTAGACCACTTTGGTAATGGCCAAAATATAGTTTTGTCCGTTCTTTTTCGCTTTCGGAGGTCATTGCCGGAACGACCTCTGCATCTGTCAATGCACGTAAACAAAAACATTTGGGAAGACATGTAATGGCTCCAAACACAATGCCTAGCTTTTAGATCACTGAAATAAATAAGGCCTGCGAATCCCACGGCGTAATTGTCAGAATCATTCGTGAGAGTTACGAGAAACTTTCTGCACCACTAACTAGACTTTTTAATATGTCGCTAGCCGAAGGTGTCTTTCAGATAAGATGGAAACAAGCCAACGTTGTTTCCATTCACAAAAAGGCAGCCATAAAAACCCGGCGAATTACATATCTTTGCCCATGATTCCCCTTTTTGGAAAGGCAATCGAGAAATGGTACATGCGTCCCTACTCAGTCATGTCCGACCGGCGCTGTCTCCTACACAGCACGGCTTCATGGAGCGACGGTCCTGCGCGACCGACCTCGCCACACTTATGAATGAGGCATGGAGTGCTTAGGCCTGGGATCTCAGACAGACTATATCTACACTGATTTGTCGGCAGCCTTATAGAATGTCAACCACACCCGCTTGCTTCACAAGTTTTATCACTCATTTACATAACTGGACCTGCCCAGAATTGGATCTCCCCTTATTTGCATGACTGAGCTCAGCGTAAGACTGTAAATGGAAAATGATCTGACTGGACGGCTGTAACCTCAGGCACGCCGGAGGGCGGACTACTGTCTCCCCTAATGTTCGCCATGTATATCAATCTTCCGGTCCGAATTATTTATCGCTGTCTCATGTTTACCGATGATGTCAAAATATTAAAAACAAAGTCTGTGGAAGACGCAGTCGCCATGCAAGGTCACTTAAATCTGATGAGATGGTCCCATTCCTGGAAGATAAATTTGAACCTCTCAAAAAGTAAACCATTCCGAACGACTCTAAAAAAGCTCCCAAATCAGACAACCTATACCCTAGAAAATGCTGTCCTTGAGCATGTGGACACCATCAGGGACCTTGGTGTTATTTTAGATAAAAAACTAACATTTTCACCTCACATCGATTCAATAGTTAAGAAAGCTAGCAAATGGTTCGGTCTTTTGATCAGGTATTTCCAAAAAAACTGGAGATAGTCGTGGTGCTGGAAGAGGCATTATTTGGCCTTCATGCAGGCGTCTTACTGTGTGCATGCTAGGTCAGTATTAGATTACTGCAGTGGTGAATTTACAATTTTATTTTGATCATACAGTTAAAACTGTATGACTGTATGACTTTTGAATCTGGTAAGAATATGTTTTAGCTCTATGACCATCATTTTTATTGTTCCATTTAGGTGTTTTAGAAATTTGCTTTGTCGGTGAATGGGAGACAAAGGCCGTAGACAATGCACTAAATAATTAGCTGATGACTTTTGGAGCCGGTGGAGCAAGGAGTACGTAATCAAGCTCAAGAGGAGGCAAATCCAGGAAGTCCATAACTTTATATAAAAAGACGTTGGTTTGCTAGCGCAAGATTCAGCTCACAGGTCTGAATGACCATTAGATCTTAGTTTGGCGGTGAAGAGGCCCGGTGATGGTCTAAATCAGTAGAATGGAGCGCTAAGGTCTCGTCCAGGGGTAATATTCCTAGTATCAAAGCTCGTAGTTTTCCTGTTTCAAAACCACTTCAAAGTTTAATTGGGGGTGTCCGTACACCCTCCAAAGAGATATAAATCCCATCCCCGCACCTTTCACTAGAGTTTTTGAGATGGACAGCAGTTTTGCTGACGAGAGGGGCTTCTGAAAATGTCTGACAATGGGGGAGGGGATCAGTAATTTCCTGACGATTGCTGACAAAAAGGCAGGAGGGGTCCAAACATCCTCAATTCTGGCTGACGTCATATGTGAACAGCCCTTTACAATAAGTACTGCGGAGCAGTGAGATGCTGTTACCTTACGTCCATTTCAAAAAGCAACGTAGATGAGTCCTCTCTCTCTCTCTGTCTCTCTCTCTCTCCCTCTCCCTCTCTCTCCCTCTCCCTCTCTCTCCCTCTCCCTCTCTCTCTCTCGTGAGAATAAGCGTCGGAAAAGAGGGACCAGGGGGGCGTGGCCCCCATTTTTGTCCAAAATATTCCTGATCTCAGTCAAAATGGAAAAACCGGGCATTGTTATAACCAGCCGCTGCGGAAGGCAACTAGAAGTCCAAATTCGAATTGTTTTTGGTCCTAACGTGGAACGTTTGTTGTCAGCATCAGGTTGAAGTTTGGCTGACCACCTCCCTTTTTGCCGGCGGCGACGCTTGTGCTTGTGAGTTACTTCATCAAACGGTTTGAAACCTTTGGCTTGAAGAGTAATTGCATACATTGCACAGGCGTCCACTAGCTTAAAACAATGGAGCTGCTGGTGCCCTTTATTTGCCGGGCGTTATGGAGCCTCTACTTTAGTTCTGGAGCCCTCTTCCCTGTGTCGCACTCGGGGACGTAGAAGAAGTGAATGCCTGTAAACAACCAAATTTTCACACTTTAAGCTCTACGCATAGTTCAATCTTTTCCTATCCATCGCTTGATGAACTTGCTCAGTTTGTTACCATTATTTTCCAGAGAATATCGTTTTTACACAGGTCATGCAGTTTCATTTAAGTACCAGGTTTAAACGATAGCTTGATTGATGTATTGAAAATAGACACGTTTTGAAAATATAGTATTGAAAGTTGTCTCAAATTGTTAGCATCATTAGTTACAATGAAACCAGTTCGAGTATTTGATATTATAAGTCTTGCACTTTTAGTATTGTATGAACATATAGGAAAGACATAATTTGGTCTATTTTGTCTTACCGCGCAGCGAGGCTCTGCAGAACTGGTACATCGCCTTCGGCGTGCAGATCTAGCCTACCTCTGGTCTCTGCAGGCTGGCACGAGCTGTGAGTCTTTTTGTGGTGCCACCGATGCCGTCACACGGCCCCTTGCCGTGACAGGTGGCAAAGAAATGCCACTCGCATTCAATGTCGAAATCCTCTTTGTGCAATGTCATGTTCTTAATGTTGAACTTATTCTTGAACTGTAGACAGCGCCGTCAGGAAAGAAGGGAATTTTACAAACGTTTGGGTGCTGAGCTGTGATGTTCTCCAGAACTTTGCATTGGAACGTGAATACAGCTTGTGTGCTGTTTTAAGCTGTCGCTTATTACGCAAACACTATTGCAGTGCATCCCGTGTGCAGATCTTGTGTAGAGGACGAAAGGGTGTACGGCTGCTTACAAATATTGCCAATAAAATCCCTGAATTGCGTCTTGTACGACGAAAGAGTAATTTTCAGCAAAATCACCCATAACTATCGCCTCTTGAGCATTAAGTCTGTTTTTCAGCTCCTTGAGAAGTGTTCTGCGTCTGGGCGATGTAATGATGCGACCGAAATCGTAAGAAAGACGGGACTAAGTTGTTTGTAAACTAGGCCTTAGTTTGTCGCACAGAAACGCGAGTTGTTCGGCCTGTGTTCAATTACTGCTAGTACTCAATATTCTCCATTTTAAAACTCTCTTCCTCGTGTAAAAACTCCTCTTCGTCCCCGGAACATTTTTTACACGTTCCAGGTATGCAGGTTTCTCTCTGGGGATCACAAGCCGTCATTTTTATGGGGTCAGTAAAGTTCAACGGATATAAAAACCTCTAAGCAATTAGAAATCTGATTTCCTTGGAACTGTTCCAAACGACGGAGTTTCAACTCATAAAGTTCCTATGAATACCTACTTGATGCTAGAGGAATATGTTTTCCGTCCTTGACAGAACGCGTGCCTTCTTCAGAATGTAGGGAAATTAACTATTGTGGACGCATAATAATGCTCTCAGTTCTGAAACCCTTCAGTCGTCATAACATCTCGGAACATTCACTAATGGCATAACGTGGGATGTTAAAAAAGTTCACATGTGTGACTCTGTTATCTTTCCCGCTCTAATTTCTGCTAAAATAAGTCAAAGTACGTCATTGCAAGTGGTATCGAGATGACAATAAAAACGCATCTAAGAACTGTTCACCTTTTCGAATAGGTGCACTGGCAGATCCAAGGGGGTCCCAAAAGAGCCGTGCGCCCCCAAGCCTAGAGGAGTATCTTTTGGTCCCCAAAGAACAAAACTTGAACCTTTTTTCTTTAAAAGTACTGTTTTCGCGATTTTTTCTCAATTTAGCCCCCGAAAACGTTGGTTTGGCCCCCCTGTTAACTTGCTCCTAGATCCGCCAATGAAAAGGTGTTTCACCGACCACACCCATAATCTCATCTAGTTCCTCAGTCGCAATGTGTTTCATCAATGTTGCGTCAGCTCCCGGGATGGACGGCGCTGTTGAAGTAGATGACGAAGCTTTCTCGGAATGCACATCTTGTATCTTGTCCCTTGATGCTGGCTGGCTGTAGGGACCCGACTGTGGTTGTTCACGTTCATAGACTTCCAAGTGTCTTTTGAGGACAATCTTTTTCACATTTCACATGCCCTTTATCACCAGGTACTAGAAAGACATACACATACTTGTGAGCTCTGATGAATGATGCCAACACGGGGCGCACAGAGCTGTAGCACGTTTTGCTGTGAGGCAGGCCGAAAGGATTTGGGCAGATTTCTTTTCTTTTCTCCGTGGCTGGGCTTCATATCAATAAATCACTTCAAGTCTTACAAAACGGAGACAGGTCCGCCACCTACACGTCACTGCCCACGGCTGTGGGTGCTTTCAACAGACATTGTTCGCTGCTTCCGCTGGCAGTCCGACACTTGGAGTGTTGCCGCAGACATAGTTCGTCGCCTGGCAATCTCGAAGTTGATCCGGGTGCCCCGTCCCTTCACCCTCCCCTTCCCAGCTCCAAACCGACGCGGCCGCGTCGAGCGCTTCTCGGGTGACGCGGCGCTCGAGGCGGCTCCGGGGCGCGTCTGGCGCGAGACCCGTGAAGAACGCGAGCTTTTACAACATGATATTACAGTATACCCGGTTTTTACGGTTCCAGGCTAAGAATACTTGCAAATTGCATACATACCAATTTCAAGAAAACTGAAGATATTGGTCTTTAAAAATTTTCAGCTAATATTCTTCCTTTGCCATTTTCATAAGCTTCGACAATTTCGAAAAATAACTTGTTTGAACATGTTTTATTCACTAAGAGCCTTTCTTAATTGTTAACCGATTTAAAATGTATCCGTGACCTTATGAGATAGTAGGCTTCGAACGTTCCCAACCATACAGTGACAATATGACGTCACTGTTGCTTCGAAACTAAGAGTGGAAGGTCTGTTTTGACCACAGATTCAGAATATATATATATATATATATATATATATATATATATATATATTATATATATATATATATATATATATATATATATATATATATATATATATATATATATATTCAAATAATCAAGCTATTTTGCAGGCAGGTAACCTATAGGTTACTGCGTTCCAATCAGGGCACTTCTGCTTGAGCGAATGAACAGCCTCAAATCAGCTGTTATTTTCTCACCCTCTTTGTGCCAGCGGTTATAATTAATACCTGAATCTCTATGCCCTATGTATACAACCTGCAATGCTTAAGTTTCCGCTTGTTTGAACCTTTTGCAGGAATGATCATATTCTCCACAATTGTTGTTCTGGTCAGAGTCCTGTTGTGCACCGATTTCACCTGTTGTTTAGTTGAGCCATCTTGTCGGTGCACAGTGGTTCGTGTCAGAGAGAGAGAGAGAGAGAGAGAGAGAGAGAGAGAGAGAGAGAGAGAGAGAGAGGAGAGAGCGAGAGAGAGAGAGAGAGAGAGAGAGAGAGAGAGAGGGCTTGTTATATGGTTGACGTAAGTAACATTTGATCGGCGCAGACAGTTACCGAATGGACAATTGAATTTACATGCTACTCTATTGACCTTCAAAGGCGTGTCGTCACTAGACGGGTTGGTTTGACGAATAAACCTGAAGCTTCTTGGCTTTTGGGTTTTTTGGGCTTCTGCCGATCATCAGATTGATGATGTTCCGTGGATTCACTGGTTTGTAGCTTCTTGATTCCATGATGCGTATAACTTGCCCAACAGTCCTGTAGGAAGTTAACATTTCTTTGTAGAAAAGGAGGATATTTTCTCCTGTAGTCTATTCCACTCTGGCTTGATGCATGCTACCCTCTTCAGCGGCAGGTTCAGCAGCAGGTGTGCAGACAAAGGCAACTGCAGTTCAGCATGTGTTTTCACCATCTTGTTCGGTATCCTAATGGCCAGGTGTCAGCAAGTGGTGTTTGCGGAGCTGTGGTCTGATCCGGTCGCCTATTGCAGTCTTGCTGTAGCTGTTGTTGGCGAATATGCTTCCAATCGTGGTGGTTTCTTGGTGAATAAGGGGCAGCGTGCATCAATTCCTGAGGGGCCCTGTTAACGTGTGTTCTGATGATGTCATCCTTATACCTAGCAGGCCACCCACTATTTCCATAGAGGTATCTTCCGTTGTCGGTTGGCCTCCTATAAACTGATGTCATGAACGCTCCGCTTGAGGCATCAACATTTACGTCCAGAAATGCGGTTCGATTGTTTACGGACGAGTCTACTGTGAACTGAAGGACTGAGTTTTCTTCGAGTTTAGACTTCAGAATGGCGAGTTTCTCCTCATTTTGAACACCTGGGAACCGTCCATATGTGTAACTGTACAGCTCCCTGCTATTGAATCTGTACACACAATGCACAACATTTTGTGTGAATTTCTAGCCTACTGTTGCTCTCGGTCATGATTAGAGGCGCAGCATGCGTGTTTGCCATTGGCTTTAGATTGCGGACGTAAAACTGGTTGGCTATTTCATATTTTGAAAGTGGTTTAAAAAAGTTTTAATATTTGTCTACCATTATAATTTTATTTCTTTCTAATGATTTCTTAAAAACCACGAGGCTGTCGAATAATGATGGGTCCGCATCGATAGCTGGGCACAAAACACAAGCAGCATGGTGAATTACAACTAAGTGAGCAATACTTCGACAGCAATAGAACAAAAAAACTACCGAACCTAGTGTGTACAGACTCAGTTGCAGAGGGATGTATGTACTTGCAGCAGGTGAATGGTTTGACCTCCATGCTGTCGATTGCACTAGTCTCAACATGAGGCATGTATGTACGCCTCGGCAGACAGGACGGCGAGCAGTGACCCCGTCGCCACTCCCTCCACCTGACGGTAGAGTTTGTACACAGGCCAGCGGAAGCGTGTACTCTAGGTGCAAAGCTCCAACATTCGTTCGTGAACGGTCCAGGCGAGACGAGGTCGGATGGCGCTATTTTCGTCCACATACTGCAATATGGTGATGTGCAGTACGTGGGTATCATATTATGATATGCAATATGCAATGCTTTGATAGTCCCGGATAGTATTATAGACCAGGATGGTGGTTAAACGTGACAATACATCAAAGTCCAGGAATGGACAGACGAACCGACAGTACGATTGCCGTGACTACAATGCTGATGATGAGATGTCCATGTCCACCATGTCCGGCCGCCTCACACACAGCGGTGCTACCTGGGAGACGTTTATTCCGTAACTCCAGGGCCAGCGGCCGCGCCGGCTGGGTCGGCCGCCGCCCGGGGCGAACACATGCGCACGGGCGCACCCAGGCAACAATGCCTGACATCAGAACGGACGTTCTCAGCGGAAAATCGGCTGCGAGCCATGCAATTATTTCACCATGTACTCTAATTATTTATTTATTTATTATTTATTAGTGCTATATGAGCAACAGGGTCATACCCCAATAAGACCTCAAGTCAGGAATCATAGAACATGGTCACGGTAAACAGGTCACATACAACTACAGGTAAAAATGAGGAGTCAACAAACTGCAAACAACGATCACATTGCGAGCTGACTAAAATATGCACTTAAAACAGTAAACATAAGAATATCAAATAGTTAAAAAGTTCACTTTGTTCAACTCGCAGGCAACGACTTAATATATAAACGAACCTGTGCTCTAAACTGACCAAATGAAAATATAAATAGGGTCGGAAAGTGGACATGCCGTCAGATACGAGTTAAAATTAGTGGTCGAGCGACAAAACAATCCACGCCTCACAGTTTCTACCCTTCCAAATGGAACATGCAGCATACTACCGAACATTGCCCTTGTGTTCCTTCCTGGGACATGAAATGGGAAATTACCGAGCAGAAAGGCGGAGTCTATTTTTCCGGAGAAAATTTTGTGTGCGAAAAGGATATCATATTGTAGTCGTCGATTAGCCAGAGTGTTTATTTTGAACGTAGCCAAAAGATCATGGTACACAAATGATGGTGAGCTTTTCGTTGAGCTTGACGCGAGCGAAATCAAGAATTTATGCTGAATTTTGTCCAGTCTATCAAGATGAGTCTTGGCAGCCCCACCCCAAATTACGCAGCCAAACTCCATAATAGAGCGAATGCTGCCAAAATAAGCCGCCATGATTGGTTCGGGTTTCAACTTCCGTCTCGCTCTCCCCTCTGAATGGCCAACCTGAAGAGACCGAATCATCAGACCTAGTGCCCTGTTCGCCTTACTAACAATGTGATTCAGGTGTTCTACAAACGTCAATTTAGAATCCAACCACACTCCAAGGTCCCGGATTGCACAGACTTTCTCTAGAGTAGAGTTTTAGATTTTGTATGTGGTTGGAATAGGCTTTCGTTTCAATGACACAGTGAACGATTTACATTTGGCTGGATTGAGTTGAAGCTTCCAAAGTGCAGACCATGCAGCTAAAGATGTTAGATCGTCCTGAAGGAGCTCAATGTCGTGTTGCGAAGTAATTTTGTTGTGTAATTTTACATTGTCGGCAAATAAGAGACAATTAGTCTTAATTTTGTCTGGAAGATCGTTTATGTACCGGGCGAAGAGGAGAGGCGAGATAATTCCACCTTCCGGAGTTCCAGAGCGTACATGGACCCAATCAGAACATTTTCCGTTCACAATAACGCGTTGCTTACGATTTCCTAAATATGATGAAAGTCATTCCAGGGCCGCACCTGAGATTTAGTAAGAGTTTTTCAATTTGTGAATAAGAAGTTTGTGATTGACACTCTGGAACGCCGCTGAATAGTCCGTATAGATAACGTCAGTTTGATGGCCTAATGATATAGACTCCCACGCCGTTTTTAAAAGGCAAGCTAAATTTGAGTCACATGGTCGGCGTGGGACAAAACCAAGTTGTTTTGGAGTCAGGACTGGCTGCACGTGAGAAAGAAGTACGTCACATACGCACCGTTCGAGAAGTTTGCCAAACAGCGAGGTGAGTGAGACGGAACGATAATTTGAAGGTAATTTTCTAGACCTCTTTTTGTGAATGGGCACGATGTTAGCCTCCGCCCATCTGCTCGGAAAGACACTTTGAGACACTGACATCCTAAAAAGTACAGTCAACGGGACCGACAGCTGGTCACTGCACTCCTTCATAATTCGTGCACTAATGTTATCAGGCCCACAGGCCTTATGCACTTGGAGAGTATTCAAGGAGTTGCGAACACATGGTTCAGTAATCACAAAGTGATTGAGTGAGCTCAGGTCGTAAATGGGTGCTTCAGGATAATCCTGTGCGGTGGGATCAGTAAACCTACTTGCGAATGTCATATTTAGCAGATTCGCTCGCTCGACATCACTATTCAACACTCTGTCGCCATCTAAAAGTACAGAGAGCTGGCTTTTCGTGCCCTTGGTACATTTTAAAAAAGACCAAAAACGTTTAGGATTCGACTTGAAGTCCCCAATCATACCTTTGATATAGCTAAAATACTTTCTGCACGAAACATCTTTAAAATATCTACGTTTCTCCCGGAAATCCCTCTCTGCGTCTGGTGTTCTGTTATGCTTCTTGCGTGTAAAAGCGGCCTCCTGTTCACGC
Source organism: Lepas anatifera (assembly GCA_034440635.1). Taxonomy (NCBI): domain Eukaryota; kingdom Metazoa; phylum Arthropoda; class Thecostraca; family Lepadidae; genus Lepas; species Lepas anatifera. The sequence continues at coordinate 954,394 of JAOTON010001490.1, forward strand.
AAAGCCTGCCGGACATCAGCGTCAAACCACGGAGGAAATTTGCGACGCAGCACCACTGTCGGAACATGATCACGTATGGCAGCGTCCAGTATATTGTAAAACATGTTCACAGCGTCATCTATATGTAAGTATTCCATCATATTCCATGGCACTAATGCCAAAGATCTTCTCAACCCGTCGAAGTCTTTGCCCCCGCATTGATTTTCGGCACGCAGAAATGCTGCGAACGAGCCTTAGGGAAGGTAGAACTCCTCGTCCGTCCCTCAGCTTCAAGGCTTTCACAATCTCATCCGACGGCTTCAGAAAAAATGTCTCGGGTATGTTTGGCGGCGTTAAAGCGTTTAGGTTTTAATTTTGTTCCGCTGAATTCAAGTCTGACTGCAATAGGCGATCACATCAGACGACAGCTCCACAAACACCTCTTGGTGAAACCTGGCCACAAGGCTACCGAACAAGATGGTAAAGAACATACTGAACCTTTGTCTTTGTCGGCATCTGTTGCTGAAGAGGGCAGCATGCATCAAGCCAGAAGTGAAGAGGCTACGGGACAAATATCTTCCTCTTCTACAAAGGAAATAAGTCAAATTCTGACAAGCCCGACAAACAAGTCATATGTAGCAACGTATCAAGTAGCGGTACGAGTGGACCAGCGAATTCACGGGACATCACCAAGCTGACGATTTATTATGAAAGTAAAAAAGCAGGTTCAATCGTCAAAACAACTCGAAATCCACCTTCAAAGGCTAAGGGTGCAGTGTAGGATTTCAATTGTCAATTCGGTGCCTGTGTGCGCCGCCTAATCGCTACTTACATCAGTCATACAACCACTTCTCTCTCTCTCGACACGAACTGTGCACCTGCGCCTAGATGGCGCAGGTGCACAGCATGTGAAATCGGAGCAGCACGACTCTGACTGGAACAACAACGATGGAGAATACGACTGTTCTTGCTAAATATTCACACAAGTGTAAATTTAAAGCATTAAAAATTGTGCATATCATGGTTGGAGATCCAGTTATTAATCGCCATTGAGCCATGAGAGGTAATCTTCGGCTGTATGATGGACAGCCGCTGGCACCCAGATAGTAGAGTAATAATTGTTGAGGTTGAACGACGTACCAACTGCCAGGGTCATACGGCGTCACCAACTCTCACCCTGTTGGAAGGGATTTTTGGGATCAAATGAACTTATTCAGAGGCTCCGAGATATTGGAGAAATTGTACCGCTGATATGAGGCGCAGCTGCAGCGGAAGTGTCCCTCACTGTAGTCCATTTGCCTGTACAATAATTTCAAATCATGCTGTCAAACATTAATTGAATTCGATACTTAGCTTAGTATACGCTTGTTTTCATGATGTGGCTGTTGAATTAAACGAATGTGTTTAGGTATTGCATAAATGTAATGTAATACGCACTATATTTAAATGATTAGTTAATCAAAACATAAATATAAACTAATGTCTGTAAAAAATGCAATTATAGGTATATGTAAATGATGTTTGACCTTATAATTATTTTGCATGGAAATGGATTAGGTACAATGATGAACACTTGCAGCTGATTAGCGGCCTCATATCAGTGGTGTTATTATTGTACTCTCTCGGCTCCAGCGGCTGTTCAGCACAAGCAGAAGGGTTTTCTCGTGTCGTGTCATGTCATAAATTTGCTGCAGGGAAAGTGAGAAATCCGAGGTTTTACGGGTTCTATGGAGAGTTCGCAAACTCCAGGGTTCTTCATAATTTCTTATGGGCTATGTTCCAGCTTTGGCGTTTATTTCGCTATCCGGCATGGGAGCCGAGATCGAGGGGGAGTGTTTGAAAACCTTCTACTGGGGTGAAGGTGGATCGGAGGTTTACTGGGGGCGTGTGTTAAGTGATGCAAAATTAATGATGAAGAGGTGAGAAGAGGTGAAAGGGCAACGATTGGGTAGCAGGGAGGAGGGGTGGTGCGTGAGGAGGTCGCTGATGGCGCAAATCGGCTATGGGAGCCGTTTGTGTATCATAAGGGTGCTGGTAAGACAACGGGGACGTTTAAAATGAAAAATTTAGAACGAAGAGCAGTTGCATGGGGTGCTGTTAGTGACGTGATGGGACGCGGATGGAGCAAAAGATCGCAGCCATGAGGGTGCAAGTGGTACAACAAAACGGTTTCCGCTCCGGGTCGCCCACAGTGAAGCGTGGAGGCGCCAATGGAGCGAAAGAAGGCGCCAATGATGCCCCATGGGGGCGCCAGTGATGCACGACTGGTTGTCAAATTGTGTGGGGATGCCCATAGAGGGGAGGGAGTGCCGATGGAGTGAAAAGAAGGGATCCTTAATGCACCCTACTGGCGCCGGTGGTACAGAACGGAGTGCAAACGTGAGGTGTAGGGGCGCCCGCGTTACATTACATGGAGCTTTGGCATCAAAAGAGGAATCCATTGCCAGACCCTCTGAGTCTTTTAAATCATAAACTTACATATTGGCAGACTGAACGTCAACTTGTCACGCTGAGGTGGGCACAATGTTGCCTATTTTGTCACCAACATGATTTGTTTTTGTCACCAACATTTTTGGGGAGTTGGCAGATTTTTCGACCTCTGAATTTGCAGATTGCTCGTCAGGTTTGGTATTCTTCTGGTTCCTGGATCCCGGATGCCCTGGCATTATTAACTGCCAAGGCACCTGGATATTCTGAAGAATACCGGATCATTTTGTAGAACGTGTAAAAATTTCAGGCATCTTTCAAACTTTCAAAGCTGATTGCTCAGATTAGTATCGCAACAACATAATTCAATGTCAAACAGCACCTGTCCCTCTCGTGTGGTACCTCTGCAGTCCCCAGAAAGATATTGTATGCGAAACGACTGAAATCTGACAGATATGAATGCGATGGATGCAATGGCAAATTCAGCGGAATGTGTGTGTGGTATAAGAAAGGAGGAGTTTATATAATGTCGACCAATTGATCTTTGCAGTACAATCTAAATGAAACATTGTTCGGAGATGGTCGTAATATATGTTTCCACCAGTGCAAAATTATCATCATATTGAGCTTTGACATTTACTGCATTAGGACCGTAGATGGACCCAGGGGTGCAAGGGGGTCTCTGAAATATCACGGCGCCCCCTGAAAGGTCGAGGACACCCCCCTAAAATTCAGATTCTCACCCACTCTCCTCCCCTGATGTGAGTATCGGCGCCCGCTCCCCACGATAGGACCTGGCGCCCAGCACCTGATAGGCTTGCTGTCCGACAATGGCGCCCCCAACCCCCAAAGTGCCCCCCCACCCTGATGAGCAATATTCGATCCGCCAGCGGAAAAGCACTTCTGACTTTTTCTGAATATCTATAAATATGCCAGAGCTTAACACAGCTAAGTGTTCAGCTGTGGTGCAGAGCACCACAGCTGTGATGCTTTGCATGTTGTGCTTGTTGCCCCCTTGCTCAGTATCAGTACATTTGTTCACATTAAAACGTTGCTCTTTGAGAATCACTCCAAAAAGAAATGCAATTCTGACTCGGTGCAAAACTAAAAACACCTATTTAGACCAGGTAGGCAGGTGCATTACCTAGGTGTTCGGCTTGTCACAAAATTAACTTTAACACGCGCATCGACAGGGCGGGTACCCGCCCGCCCCTCGGGTTTTTATGGATGGGCTACCCAACACCCTCTACCGTTTTTCGCTACCTAGCGTGGTTCTCGAGATCTTAAGGGGGCGGGTACCCACCCCCTCCCCTCCCCGTCAAAGTGAAGGTGGCTCAGACCCCCGTCAATGCGTGTTAAAAACCACACAGACTACACTACACCGTTAGCAAGACCAGCGGGATGGTGGGTGAAGGGAGACCGCAGCGGGCTGCAGCCAGGGGCGCGGTCAGCCACTTGCAATAACTCCGCTATTTCTGGTGTGACAGCGCTGTAATTGCAACTGTGCGTGCGTGCAACAGCTAGGGGTGTGAATCTGTATCTCTTGAGGGTGCCTCGGCACCCCCAATGATATGCTGGCTACCCCCAACCAAAAGGTGAAGCAAAGTCCTAATGAAGTGCTTAGAGAAAAAAACCTATCAATAAATACATATTCCACAGTGGTATAGTGAAATTCTGCATCCTACCTACAATTTAATGTCTTACCAAGTAACGGAAATCCTCAGAGACAATGGACAATTAGCAATGTAGACATGTACAATTACATACATGCACGATAACTTATTACCTGCTTCATACTTAAGCAGTGATGCAGTCCATGAGATACAACAAGCAAAAGTTTATCCCGATAGCTAAATTAAGTGCCTATATTTTTCACTAAATAAATCGTTCAGAATGAGGCCAGCACATTGAAGAATGTATTTGAAGTGAACAAAAATCGCAACATCGTGGGGACCTTTGGTCTGAGGCACCAGGGGTTTTCAAACATTTGTACAAATTTGTAAATATTCGTATGCACCAATATACTACTTGCGATCTAATATTAATAAACAGCTCCTTTCTAAGTAGCTCCTCTGACATGACGGTCCAAGGGCATACTATGCCTATAAGATATTAACACCCGCCCCGGTGGGCCTCCGAGCCACCCTATTTGGGCTGGAAACTGTGAGAATCGATCACTCAGTTTTCGCGTCCGCTGGCTCCGAAGTGGCTGCGGGGTATGGGGGTAAGTTAAACCACATGGGCATGGGGGATTGTTGAGCCACGGTCAACGCTTCCCAGTGAAGAAAAAACAGGGCGTGGCTCAACTCACTCCAGGCATGCCACCATTAAGACTACCATGTGCAGGGAATTAAATAAGATCAAAATTAATTATTTTAAAATTAAAAGGCAGGACGTATGAAGCGGAAGTGTACAAACATAAGACAAAGAACCTAAGATGTCCAAGAGGACTTCGGTTCCGAGGATGCAACGGATGAAAAGGAAACCAATCGTTGGGATAAAAGCTTTTCGGGGGAACATTGGGTCACAATTGTGACAATGCTGCAGTGTTTTTTTTTTTAGTAGTTCTGGTACATTTCGCATTAAACATTAAAAAGGAGATCCTTTTTTGCTATCGTCTCTCAACTTGCCCCGGAGGCTGGGTCAGCTTACCCAGACACGGGGTGAGTTGAGCCATTTGTCTTAAATCTCTTTTAAAATATCCCACGTGCCGAAAGAAAATTTGGAAGAGCGGGACAGAGCGCAGCACCAATTTCATACGTGGTTAGCTGCCCACGTTTATACAGAAATCCGAAATAAGATTTTTCAACAAGATCTATTTCAGCGGGATTTTCACTTGTCCACGTCAAATTGTACATAATATAAAAAAGGAATCACAGCCAAAAATGCACACATGCATGGGCATAAGCATTCGATATTAATAGACACATTTGCATCATATGCCAACCAGAATTCAAGTGCACGTCCGTCCCTATTCAGCACCACGGTGTATCAGCGCCGCTCTCAGTTCTTGTCGGAAGCGGGGTGCACCAGTTCGTATTGCTATTTGGCTGAGCCTACATACGCCTCCGCAACACAAACGGCGGCGACCGACCTCAGAGCGTATCGGCGGCAGAGTCCACGCGCTGGCATTCCGTGTGTCGTGGCTGTGCACCTCACTCCCCCGCAGGTCGATCGTCTGTCTGACATGTGCGGGCAGTCCCGTCACCACAGTTCGTTCACAGCGCTCACGCTGTGGTATTGAATTGGTGGCTCGGCAGCGATACCTATATATGTTTTCCCGCTTTAGCATCAAGAATTACTCAATTTATAAGAAAGTGGCAGTCTCGCAGAGAAGATATCAATACGATGAATGTCTCTGAACAAATCATCGTAGGTATGTTAGACTCTGCTTTCCTGCTTGGGAGCCTCCCTTTTTCACATTCCTCAGTGTCGGACCAGGGCGTACAGCGACAAACACTGCAGGCTCCTTTTGGCCGCTTTTAGATTGTGAAGCGTAGCGTTTTTATTCGCTATGTACATACATAGCTCATAGCTCATACATCAGTTCAGTGCGCGCAGCGCCACGGTGCGCACGTGCCGGGCTCTCCTCCTCGCCCATAGCCCATTGCTTACCTGTTCCTGCGTCTCGAGGGTGTCTTGTGGGTTTGTGAAGTTTTCGATTGATGGTAAGCTTGAATGCGAAATAGTGCTGATAGTGGCCTAAGTAATTCGGAATTGAAGCATTAACCAACCGGTGAACGAAGAGAATTAGGGTGAGGTCAGAGATTATCGTATCGCTATGGCCTTACCAGTGCGACCCCAGTGATGGTGCTTGTGCGCTCACTTATCCTACTGCACTTGTTGCATGTTCTTATTCGGGCCTCCATACCTGCAACGAGACCGTGGCCTCATCAAACCTTGAGGCAGGTGGCCTCAGCTGTGAGCACTCCACCACTCTACCCAACTGGCGCCAGGTCCAGCGCGCCGGCCGAGCCAGTTCCGCCAGCTCAGCGGTCAGCCACGCCCCCACCACGGCGCACTCGCAGAGGCGGATCCAGCCATCGCGGCCGGCGGGGAGGCGTCAATTGGCGACGTCATGGTGAGACAGCGGACCAGGACCTACTTATTGACATCTCAACATTCAATCGCTTCGAGGACATCTTCCAGAACTTCGAAACGCATCAGCCAAATCTATGGATTCGACTTGCTGTATCTAAATGAAACCTGGCTGTCACCGGAAATTCCTGATCGCCTTCTTCAAATTGAAGGGTACAAAATTCTACGAAGAGATCGACACACCAACTTGAAACTTCCGAAGGGGAAAGGCGGTGTCGCCGTATATCCCAACGACTCCTTACAGTGCGAACTGCTACCGACTCCGCGCACAGCAGTCCACGGCAGCAATCTCGAAGCTATTTGGACAACCGTCAAAGTAAGCAACAGTGTGAAGTACATAGTTTGTTCTGTTTACCGAGTGCCAAACAATACTCTTTAATCAGCTGACAAAAGATTTAGACGATTTTGAGTCACAACTTCAGATCATGTTTGGGAAATATGTTGATTTCAAGTTTGTCCTCACCGGTGATTTTAACCACTGCTTGCGTAAGGAACAGCGTGAGTGTAGGCCTCAGTTGCGACAGTTATTTGAAAATTACGGATTCAGCATTGTTAATACAACTCGTAATACTTACCGACCAGCTGGTACCATTCTTGATGTTATTGCCACAAACTCTCCTGAACGTGTCCGTCGGAGCGGCGTAACCAGGTGTCATTTAGGTGGGCCGCATGACTTCACGCGCATTGTACTGCGCGGCCCCGACGCACAGACGCGACAAGTAGCGTGCAGGCAAAAGAAACGATGTTTAGGCGCGTAGATGTTGATGACTTTCAGGTACGGATTTCCTTGATCGACTGGTCGCCTATGCGGATGTGTGCATCGCCTGATATTAAGTGGCAAATCTTTAAAAGAGCCTTTTTGCTTCAGTTGGATCGTGTTGCCCTCCGCTCTGTCCCGGCTCGTAAGCCGGTCTGTTGCCACTCACACACCATACCATACGCGTCGGAAAAGGGGGCTAGGGGGGCCAGGCCCCCACTTTTTGGCCAAAAATTTCCTGATCTCAGTCAAAATAAGAGAAAGCCGGACATTCTTATATCCGGCCGCTGCGAAAGGCAAAGAGGAGCCCAAATTGAACAGTTTTTGGTACTGATGTTGAAAATTTTTGTCAGCATCAGGTTGAAGTTTGGCTGCCCCCCACTTTTTGCCGGTGGCGACACTTATGCACCATACACGGCAGATCATTCACCAGAGGCAACTCGCACTGGTCCGGGGATCTCGTCTAGAGTATAAACAATTAAACCGTTTAAGTAAATCTACGATTCGGCGTGACTCGCGCGAATTTTTCCAACGCAAAATTTTAAGAAAAGGTCGTGCTCGATTCTGGCAAATCTTGAAACCCGTTCTGGGCAAAAAACAAACGGCCTCTATACTTCTCGACGTGACACCAGATGTACTCAACGATTATTACGTTTCGGTAGGACCAACCACTGCTGCTTCCGTACCCGCCCCGACGATCCCCGTCCCAGTGCGACTGCCTCGCGTCACCACATCCAGTTTCACCGTCCAGCCCATCGACATACAAACCCTACACGCCACTATACTCAGCATGAAGCCGTCCAACAACGCCGGAGGTGATGGGCTCAGCATGGCTATGTTCACTAAATTCTTTTCTTCAATTGGATTTCTCCTTCTAGATATCATTAAGTCTAGTCTCCTCACCGGCCAAGTCCCAGCAGAGTGGAAACACGCACTGATAACCCCAATTCCAAAGCAAATCACCAGCGAGCCCGGCCGATACGCGACCCATTACAATTTTGCCCCCACCCATGAAACTTGTCGAAAAAGTAGTCCAAATTCAACTTGTAAACTACCTCGAAAACACTCATTTGCTGTCCGATTCTCAGCACGGTTACCGACGAAATTATTCTACAGAGTCTGCTTTAAACGTGATCACTGACTGCGTCTATCGTGCCATGGACCAAGGTGAAATCAGTATTCTTGTTCTATTGGATCTGTCGAAAATGTTTGATGTGGTTCCCCACCACATCCTACTGCAGAAAATGACACTCTACGGCATAGACACAGTCTGGTTTCAAAATTATTTGCAAGGCCATACTCAACAAGTTCAGATAAAATCCCCTCGTGACGGCACAATCATCAGATCTGGCTAAAAAATAACAATATTGGAATTTTTCAAGGTGGAAGTCTCTCTTGTATACTCTGCATTCTCTTCACTAACGACCTCTCTTCACGTGGAAGACGACGTGACGATCACTCAGTTCGCCGACGACACTTCCGTTCTCATAACAGGCAAAAACAAGACTTACAACATCTTATTCAACGCATGGAAGCCATACTAAATTCCCTTCATCAATGGTTTTGTGCAAATGGCATGAAAGTAAACACGTCTCAAACACAGATGATGGTCCTGGGCACTAAAGCAATGCTGCGAAATTTTCCTCCCGTTAGCCTCAAATTCGGAAATTCAACCATCATCGACTCGAAATTCGTGAAAAGTCTCGGCGTTCTGCTTGATCGCCACCTTGACTTCGAACAGCACGTAAATTCAGTCACTAACAAAACCACGGGCCTTCTTATCGCGCTCACCCACATCCGCCATGTCGTGCCAGCTCAGCTCATGCCCCAAATTATTCACTCTCTAGTGCTTTCCATCGTTCGATACTGCCTCTGTGTTTACGGCTCTTGCAGCAACAGTCAGGTGCACAAAATTAAAAAATAATCAATTTCTGTGCCAGAGTCGTCAGCGGGCGCCGAAAGCGAGACCACATTTCCGACGTTGTTGAACGACTCAAGTGGCTGGACGCCAAACACCTCATCCAGTATCACACTGCATGTTCCGTACACAAAATCATATACACTCGCACACCACCACAAATAGTACACACAATAGGTCCTCCACGCAGCACAATACACAGCCACGCAACGCGCCGGTCAGCGGAGCTGTCCCTGCCGCGAATCCGCACGGAGGCAGGCCGACGTCGGCTTGCGTACCGTGGGGCAGCTCTGCTGAACGAGCTGGACATCGGAGGGGACATGCCGTTCAAACCCACTTTGAGGGCCCTGCTAATAGAGAGGCAGTGGGGAGGCTTTCGTCGGCGCTAGTTTTATGTATGTTGTGCGCGGTTCGTGTGCCTGTGTTTGATCTGATCTTATTTTTATGGTATGCTTTTATCCTTAACTTTTATCGTTAGTTTTACCTACCATGTCTTACCATATGACGTGGAAACGTGAAAAACCACCTACTTGTTTTACCAATGTGTGGACGTTTCCAAATACATTCTGATTCTGATTCTGATACATACATTGCTGTAATGATTATGCAAGTAAGTGTACAATAATGGATCCTTTTAACAATACATGTCAGAGTTCTAAGTGCATTGTGGTGAAATACATCAAGCAGTATCTGTTGTAATTCCCGTGTTATGTTTGATGGTTTTAGGGATTGCTCGTAGCTTGCCCTTTAGCTTGTGTTTTTATTCGCATTTTCTAAGTTTTGTTGTATGATCTTAGCATCTGTGCATCATGATCCTTTGTATTCATTTGGCCGAGGCTTTAATGACCCCAAGGCTTAGACAAACATGTGATTTTATTTCACTCCTCGGAAAAGCTATCGGCGTTATTTTCTTCACTCCATTGTGCATATCTTTTTTTAATTGACTTGTCTGATGGTCCGACGAGATAAAATTCCACGCAGTTTTTGGGAGGCTAGCTAAATTTGTACCATAAGATCTCCGTGGAACAAAACCGCGTTTTCTTTTCAAAGCGGGATGATCATGTGAAAATTACTGGCACAGACATCTCTAAAGCAATCTGCCAAACAGTGCGGGTAAGGAAACATTGATGTTATTTTGAGCTGAATTTCTGAAATGCTAGCCCGATGCTACTTTGAGATCCGATCAGTGCCTTAGTATGTCCAAATAATTATCTGCAGCCTCTGATTTGAGCCATGGCTATTTCAGGTTTTGCTTCAGACCAGTGGCGGATCTAGTCGGTAGATTTGGGGGCAAACCAAGGTCGAAAAAACGTCAAGCGGTGAACGATTTGGGTACAATTTAACCCCCGGTAGGTTAGGGGGTTTGCAAACCAAGCCGAAAAAAGTTCACGCGATGGAACATGTCGCCTCAAGATGCTTGCTTGTGCTATCCAAGGATCATTCACTCAAAAGTGATCTGAAATACCAAGAGAACCATGGTCCAATATATACATACACTGAAGTTAACAGGTTCTGTTTGAAGTTGACTGGTTCAGTTGAAGCACCAAAACCTTACGCATAAAGTAAAAAGGATCCAGGACGAAAGGTGCACAGCTTTTGGGGGGGGACTAGGGCAAGAACATTGCTTTTGCCCCATTTCTTTTTCGTTTGGGGGAAACAAATATATTCTCCCTCCTCCTGGATCACTGGATCCAGCACTGCTTTATATACCAGGCAGAGGTTTAAGTAAACTCGTAAGGCTCAAATGATGTGAAAGAACAGTTAGTGGTTTGGGAAGTTTGGAGGGTGATTTTACTTACAGAAGCAATTTGACAGGAGTACGTAAAAAACATGATACACAACGAATTATCATGCATGTACATAGTGATTTTTGTACAAATGTATCAAAACGTCCACAAATATGAAGCGACGAAGAAAGTCAAGCACATAATTGGTTTAATTCTCAGTGAGACTTTCTGATAATCATCAAGGTGAACGCTATTATTTTCCTTTTTTGTGAACCACGCTTTGAATACGTTTACAATTGTCAATTCGGAACACTCGCATTCTACTGGTATTTAAGCTTCGGTACTTCTGGTTTACGGCTGGAAACAGGAAACAGTCAATGGTTGCATCAGCCAGTGAAAGCACCTCCCGAATACAATGGACCCTACATGGTTACCGTCGTCCTGGCCTCTCGGGAATGCATGGGAAATCCCTGCCCGTTTGTTCCATGTCCCCTACATTTTCTCCTGTCAATTATTTAAATCTTGAGAAAAAATCGCCGAATTGCAAAACAAGCATCAGTCGACATACGAATTTCAAGTTAGTGCCATATGTCAGTCTTTGGCAATATGGACCAAAGTTAGAGCCAATTTTTCACAGACTAACCGCAGATTTAAACGAACTATGTGTCTTCACTGTGATATCAGGGTATCTGGGTAGGTGTCTTTGATACGTGATATATCTAGCTTCTTTGGAGCCTTTTCTCGAGAACTTATGTGAAATTTGTGAACCTTCAATGACTGAATTCGTGGTACGTTTCTATGGGTGGCAAGAGAACAATGTGCAACCTCAGGGAGACGACTGTGTTGACTTATTCATGGTTGCACCACCATGCAAGTATGTATAAGTTTCTAGTTCCCAGCCAGGAGTGTTGCGTGGAGACAAATAGTCGCTGCCAACACAACTGGAGGCCCATGTCATTGGCGGGCCATCATCTGCCGATCGTCTATGCACGTATGCATGGAAAACACCCTGTCCAGGGTCTACCATGCACTCCGCAGTATACCAGCCTCGTCCCCTGCGACCAAGGTGCTCCTGGAAAACCAAATACTTCCTTACAAATCAGCGGGGCAATCGTATACTCGTATTGCGCCGAGTAAACTATTCATTTGCTTTGTCCGAACGATGTATTAGCATCTTTAATTGTAGAGAGCGTTATGTAAACGATATGTTTTCTTGTTATAACCATAATATTTGTTGGAAACATGGCCAGTTGAATCCGCTTACCTCGCGGCTGTGTCATGGCCGGTGAGCGCCTCAAGCTAGTCGTGAAGTCATGGCGGAGGGCAGGTATATCAACCTCGTGCTAGTCGCAAAGGTGTATGTCTGGATAGGCGGTGAGCCGACGAGAGCTATCCGTTTTCTGACAGTAGGAGTGCTTCGGGCATGACATGTGATACAGTGTCATAGTATGCAGGATAGCGAAAAAAACGCGAAAGCTAGTGGATATCTCATACAAATTCAGGAAGAAACTATTTTAGTCCCTTTTGGGCTCAGGCCAATATTGAGGTCATGACAGGTCAAAGAAGGTGGCATTTTAGTAGAGTTTTTGGGCTCTAGCATCTGATGGAGCTGAGTTTTTAGACACTATTCGCTTCCTCTCGTCACGGCAAATCCAATGATGTATAATATGGCCATAATAGGTTAAAAACGCAAAAATGGCATGACCTCAGGTCAGGTCAAGGTCGCTTTTTAACGTAGCATAGTCAATATGCAAATCAATAGACTCGCAATAGCAACCCATACGCAATGATATCCAAATAAAAGCTGCATCATCATTCCATGCAAAGTTATTGACATAAGTCTAAAAACTGCTTAAGTAGCCCCAGGTGGCCTATCAGAGGTCACAGGTCAAAAATTAATAAGTGAACCTGGAAAGAGGCCCAGGATACTACGATGTGGGGAATATGAAGGTATTCTCAGCTGTATCTACACAAATACAGCCCAATTTCTGTTTTTTCCATGTATTTCCAATGGAGAGGTCATGATCCCTACTTGACCTTAGGTCATCGATATGAAAAATCCCAGAATATCTTTTTGTAGCAATAGGTGGGGCCATTATGTGGTATAAGTTTTAATCCGATAGATTCACCCATTTCTTACTCATGCCCGCTTAAACATTTCTGGAGGTGAGGTCACTTGACCTGCACTGGTGACCTGACCTGAGATGAGCCAACATTAAAATTTTGGGAAAAGTTGCAAGTTGCGAGTGAGTGAGTGAGTGAGTGTGTGTGGAGAGAGAGAGAGAGAGAGAGAGAGAGAGAGAGAGAGAGAGAGAGAGAGAAGGGCTGCAAGGGCTTCGATCGACTGATATTCAGCGTGACGGCAGCATATGTCGTGACACCAACAGCCTTGAGAAGATACCAGTCATCAAGAACATCCAATTGAACATGCGCGCATTTTTTTGTTTCACTTCATCTCTTCGAAATCTGAGGTGAGAAGATTACTTAATTTTCCCAACGTAGGCGTATTTTTAACCCAAAATGCGGGAAGTGTCTCCGAGAGGAAAATGGCAGGTCGAACGCACAGCGTTGGTACCCTTGGTACCCAATTCTGATACCATAATATATTGACGGACATAACACGCGCATTGACGGGAGTCTGAGCCACCTCTTTGACGGGGGGGGGGCGGGTACCTGCACCCACAGAATTGGATAGCAGATCCAAATTTCTATCGGAAGTATTTCAACCGTTGTCAGGTCACATTTAAGGTCACTAGAGGTCAAGGCATGTCATCATAGGGATAACATGTATGTATATAAAGGCTTTCAGTCATTACATCTGAACTATTCAAGATAGAACAATCAAATTTAGACCATTGGAATCCTCGCAGAAAGCCAAATCAAATGATTTAAAATATGACCTTGCTAGGTTTAATCAGGTCAAATATAGGATTTGACCTGACCTGAGTTAATGTGAAGTTCAAATTAGCTAAATTCATATGATTAAAACTGCAAGGATCATAGAAGTTTAATGCCGCTAAAATAAACGCTTTATATTTGCCTATTACCAAGTTATTCAATTTAAACAATTTTCCAATGTTTTTCCAAGGGAGAGGTCATGGCCCCTACCTGACCTTAGGTCATCGATATAAAAATACCGTAACATTTTATAGAACTCGGTGGACCCATTATACGATATGAGTTTGAATCGGATAAGTTCACCTTGTTCCAAATTATGTTATCTTAAAAAAATTAGGTGAGGTCACTTGACCTGCGTTGGTAACCTGACCTGAGGTGACCTAACCAAAATTTTTTGGAAAAGTTGTAAAATGTTTAGAGAAAAGGTTTGGCAAGTACAGCGGCGCCACGCGCCGCCGATTTTATTCCAAATACAAATAAACAGGGTGTGGGTACCCGCCCCCCCGTCAATGCGCGTGCTTAAAGGGAATGTGGACTCCTTTATAAAAGTGATTTTAACTGAGATAGCCAAGTTGTAAAGCAAGTCGGAAAACCCGGTACTCAATATATCATTTGTCTTGGAACTCGAGATTTCCGTAGAAAAAAGCTAAAACCTACCTGAAATGTACCCCTCATGTACCCTTAGCAGCAGGTCACAGTTGTCATGGCTGTTGGTGTGACGACATATGCTGCCGTCACTGTGAATATCAGCCAATCGAAGCCCTTGAAGCGTATTGAATATGGTAGTGGTTGCCAGATCATGGCATCATCCACAAGCAGAGAATTATTTCTTTCCCAAGGAGGCGCATTTTAAAAATCAAAATATTGAACTTATTGTACATTTTTCAGAGAAACCATGTAGGCCTCCTTAATTTTCGGCTAAAACTTCCCCAATTACACTAAATTCCAGGATTCGACCAAGGTGCCACATTCCCTTTAACACGCGCCCAGCTGGGGGGGGGCAAAATTCGCCGCCCTCCTGGTTTTCCCCCAGATAACGCAAAAATAAAGAGGCGCAGAGAACTTATAGTACCTTATTCCTGATCACTTTTACGCATCTGACCAAATTTTTTAGGTCAGGTCATGTCAGGTCCAGGGGAATATCCGAGGTCAAGCGACCCGACCCCAAAACCTAAAATCACGAGTTTGAAGCGGCGCCTAAACAACATCTGCCAACCGTTCAGTTTGAAAATTGCACACTATGATGAGGTCATTAGGGTCTACAAATCTGCTATCTCGGAATTTTGATATTGTTGACCTAAGGTGGGGGCAATTTTTGGTCACCCCTTTATAAGTCTTCGGTGAAAAATTGAAAGGGCTCGTTTTCATTGAATACGGGATAGATAAAGCTGAAAATTCTCAAACCGTATATTCTTACCACGACCTTGACCATAAGAATGAGTTTTTGACCATTTGACCTCTCAAAGGTCATGTCAGGTCACATGGGCATACAGTGATTGGTTTTGCCAATAAATTGTCACTGAATTAATATGAAGATCCTATTTTGCTTGCATTGTGCTTATGTTGTCACGGGGAGTAGATTGATATGCAGCATGACCATACCAGGTCACCCTGTGACCCTGACCTAGCTCGATGTTAGGCCATTTTCACAATTTGACCTAGCAAGGTCATATTATATATCATTCGATTGGCCACGCTGAGTGGAATCCAAAGACGCATAAATATTTGCTCTAAGGTCCGCTGAGTAAATATCTAGAGAGGAAACGTACACTGCCCTGTTGTAAGCCTATGCTATAGGCTTACAACAGGGCAGTGTACGTCAAAGAAGGTTCCATAGGCTATGGAACCTTCTTTGACCTATGCTGACCCCAATATTGACCGGATATAAAAATACTTGGTATAATTTCTCTTTGTCTCGACAAGAGCTTTCGAACACCGTTCGTAATTTTTCTTTAGCTTTCCTGGGAAATGAGATACGGTGGGGGGGGCGAATTACGCTCCCCAGTGGGGCGCGTGTTACCGCTCATTAGTGAGCACAGTCAATTTTGGACGCCAGATTTACACTAAGAAACATGTATTGCATCCTTTGGTTGTCCGATATTTTCCCGAACTATGTTGAAATTGCTATCTATTGCTCACCTTGCCCTACATTTTCTTTCAGTGTTTTTGTACAACATTTCGAATTTATTAGACCTAGACCAATCGTTTTGACGAACATTAAGGAGCATTCATTAAGGAGGATTAAGGAGCATGCATCAATATTCCAAGAATTTCGGCTGCGATTTAACTATCACCCTATTTTAAGTTTTTTACACCATCGCTCAACCAGTGATTCGATTCGAGCCTTTATCTGTTGAAGTTGGAAACGAAGAAAGAGAAAGGATAGGGTAAGTCACAGCGCGCTGTTGTGGCCTGAACTCTCTGATAATATATATTTAGGCCTTGGGTCGATTCGTTAACTTGAAGCATCACTTCCTTTACCCGAACATACTGCGTGACGTAAAACACAGTCGAGATACACTTTTGCGCCAGCGTTTAGTAACGGAGCATCACAGAGCCTTGGTTTGAGCATTTACAAGTTTCTCCACAGGGTATGACACGCTAAACAGTTGTAGATGTCAACAACTTATCTTCGAGGCCAAAGTAACCTCGCCAGCTTTCGCTCCCCCCGAGCACACCAGCAACTGCAGTATCAGTAAACGACTTCCTTCGTTAGGCGGCGTAAGTGTGCTGTGTTAAAAGGAATGAAATCGGAATTTTCTGTATTGGCGTAAAGGTTTTGGGGCGCTTTCGATGGCACGAAATGACCGTTGCAGCCAGCACGCCCCCAATAATGAAGCAATAATGATGGTAGTAGAGCGCTCTTTTCTGTGACGTTTGTGATAAGAGCCATAAGGCTGTTCTTTGATTATTATGAAAACAGCCTACAAGGACGCTCAGTGGCGCTGGTGATAACAGCTACAAGGACGCTCAGTGGCGCTGGTGATAACAGCTACAAGGACGCGCAGTGGCGCTGGTGATAGCAGCTACAATACTGTTCGGTAGCGCTGGTGATACTAGCTACAAGGGCGCTCAGTGGCGCTGGTGATAACAGCTACAAGGCTGCTTGGCGGCGCTGGTGATAGCAGCTACAAGGCTGCTCGATGGCGCTAATGATAACGGCTACAATGCTGCTCGGTAGCGCTGGTGATACGAGCGGGATCTCTGCTCAGTGATGTGTGTGACACCAGCTGCTTGTCTCTTGTGAGGTGTGTGAAAAAAAAAACGATGCGTGCCTGCTCTGTGACGCGCACAACTATATCTGCCTGTCTTGTTTGTGACGTGTATGACTCCAGCTCTGTGGCTGCTCTATGACGCGTGTGACGCACGTTTTCTGTCTGCTCTGCGACGCGTATAATTCTAACTCCTTTTGCTCTGTAACGCGTGTGACGTAAGTTTCCTGACTTGTCTGTGACTCGTATAATTCCAGCTGCCCGTCTGCTCTGAGCTGTGTGTGAGACCAGCTGCCTGTCTGCTCTGTGACACGTATAACTCTAGCTGCCTGTCTTCTCTGTGGCGTGTTCGTCAACAGCTATCTGTCTTATCTGTGGAGCGTGTGAGGCCTTGTGCCTGTTTGCTCTGTGACGTGTGTGAGGCCAGCTGCCTGTCTGTTATATGATGCGTATAAATCTAGCTGTCTGTCTGCTATGTGACGTGCATGGCATCAGCTCTGCGACGCGTATGTGTGTGACACCAGCTACCTGTCACTCTGTGACGTGTGCGGCACCCGCTGTCTGCCACTCTGTGACATGTGTGACGCCAGTTGCCTGTTTGCTTTGTGCTGTGTTGGTGCCTTTGCCTGTATGTTCTGTGCTGCGTTGGTGCCTTTGCCTGTCTGTTCTGTGTTGTGTTGGGGCCAGTTGCCTGTCTGCTCTGCGCTGTGTTGGTGTCAGCTGCCTGTATGTTCTGTGCTGTGTTGGTGTCAGCTGCCTGTATGTTCTGTGCTGTGTTGGTGTCAGCTGCCTGTCTGCTCTGCGCTGCGTTGGTGTCAGCTGCCTGTTTGTTTTGTGCCGTGTTGGTGTCAGCTGCCTGTTTGTTTTGTGCTGTGTTGGTGTCAGCTGCCTGTTTGTTCCGTGCTGTGTTGGGGCCAGTTGCCTGTTTGTTCTGTGCTGTGTTGGTGTCAGCTGCCTGTATGTTATGTGCTGTGTTGGTGTCAGCTGCCTGTATGTTCTGTGCTGTGTTGGTGTCAGCTGCCTGTCTGCTCTGCGCTGCGTTGGTGTCAGCTGCCTGTTTGTTTTGTGCCGTGTTGGTGTCAGCTGCCTGTTTGTTTTGTGCTGTGTTGGTGTCAGCTGCCTGTTTGTTCCATGCTGTGTTGGGGCCAGTTGCCTGTTTGTTCTGTGCTGTGTTGGTGTCAGCTGCCTGTATGTTCTGTGCTGTGTTGGTGTCAGCTGCCTGTATGTTCTGTGCTGTGTTGGTGTCAGCTGCCTGTATGTTCTGTGCTGTGTTGGTGTCAGCTGCCTGTATGTTTTGTGCTGTGTTGGTGTCAGCTGCCTGTCTGCTCTGCGCTGCGTTGGTGTCAGCTGCCTGTTTGTTTTGTGCCTTGTTGGTGTCAGCTGCCTGTTTGTTTTGTGCTGTGTTGGTGTCAGCTGCCTGTTTGTTCCGTGCTGTGTTGGGGCCAGTTGCCTGTTTGTTCTGTGCTGTGTTGGTGTCAGCTGCCTGTATGTTCTGTGCTGTGTTGGTGTCAGCTGCCTGTATGTTCTGTGCTGTGTTGGTGTCAGCTGCCTGTATGTTCTGTGCCGTGTTGGTGTCAGCTGCCTGTTTGTTCTGTGCTGTGTTGGTGTCAGCTGCCTGTATGTTCTGTGCTGTGTTGGTGTCAGCTGCCTGTTTGTTCTGTGCTGTGTTGGTGTCAGCTGCCTGTATGTTCTGTGCCGTGTTGGTGTCAGCTGCCTGTTTGTTCCGTGCTGTGTTGGCGCCGGCTGTCTGCCTACTCCGCGCTGCATTGGCGCCAGATGTCTGACTGAAGAAGCATTGCTTGCCATTGCTGGATCTTTACTGGTGGTCAAGTAGGGTGGTGAGACATGGCCGAATTGCGTGAAATCACAGTGCTTCGGGAAGAAAATTGTCTAAACATTGAGCGTATCTAGGTAAGCGCGTGTTACCGCCGCCGTGGATCGGTCCCGGATCACTGTCACATGTCTGTGACGGTGTGCACCTGTCTGCCGCAGGACCCATGCGTCCAGACTCTACGGTACCAGCGGCGGTGCGGGCGACGGCTTCGGATCGACATGCTGCTGAGCACCATGACCATTATCGTAGTAAGTTCTTAGCCCACGACAAGTCTCTCGGCCGACGGGTTTCGAACCACCCGTTGGAGTTGGGGGGGATAATGAATATGTGTTTTCTTCAGGGTTGGCGACAATCACCCAAAAGCAGGAGCGTAGCCAAGGGGGGCGGCAGGGACAGCCGACCCCCTCCCTCCTGAGGGCCCTAAGGGCCCTCCTGAGGACACGATTCCGTAACAAGCAGGGCACTTTTTTACCCATCAGGGCCCTTTTGGCGCTGTCGCTGGGCCCTTTCGGGGCGCCACCCCCCTCCCCCTGAGCGAAATCCTGGCTACGCCCCTGCCCAAAGGTGAGCAACACTGAGGCGTTTGGAAGACCATTGACACCCCCTCTCTCACTGGATCCACACGTATCTCTTGGTAATGCTAGCATCATGACTTGATTATCACCACAGACGGTTTAGGTCATAACAATATGTCTTGGTCAAGTTTTAGCGCTAGGATAATGAGCCTGGGCTGGTGTGGGGGTGGGTACCCGCGCCACTTCCAAAGTCTATTAAAGAAAGAAAAAACGGTGGTGCGCAAAGCCGCCACACTTTGAATGAGGATTGTGGAGTCGGAGTCGAGAGGAGACGACAGTTTTGGCCGGGATCTGAGTCGGTGTAATCTTAGCCGAATCCGACTCCGGGCCGGACTAGGAGTTCAAATTTGTCACGGGTGGCCATGAGTTGCTCAGCCATGACAAAGCCTGGCATGCATGGCACACGAATGAAGCGGACGCGGAGGAGCTTTTCTCCGACGTGTCGGAACAGGGTCAGCACTGTGAAATCTAGTGCAATAACGAGATTGGCAAACCATTTTCCCTTTAACCCTTGCCCCGGTGGCGGGTACGAGCCACCTTCGCCCTGGTGGGGGGCTAAAAAGACCCCCACGATCTCAAAAACTAAGAGAGCTAGAAAAAGCGCAAAACGGCAATCGAAAGCTCTTCGAAAATGATATCGAAAATACTTCGGTCATTTTTCTTGTCAGGTCAATATCAAGGTCACCAGAGGTCAAAATAGGTCAAAATCGCTAATATGAGGTGTACTAAGAAAACCTCCTATATCTCAGACACTATGATAGCTAGAAACATTTTTCTAACACTATTCGAAAGCTCTTGAGATGCGCTTTCATTACAGTGGCATTCATTTTCGTGTCAGGTCAAAGCCTAGGGAGCTACAGGTCACTAAATATTGGGCATATTCTTGGGAATGTCCATAGCCACCCATGCATAAGGGCGTTTACTTTTTCGCTAATAGCTTCCAAACCAAACAAGATACAGCCATAGTTTATGCACCATTGCAATCCTCTCGTCAATACGAATCGAATGATATATGATATTGCTATGCCAGATCAAATTTAAGAATTTGACCTGACCCAGGTCAACGGTCTGACCCAACTTGACCTGGTATAGTCATGATGTATATCATTTGACTTCCAGTGACTATACAAACACTGGTGACAAAATAAAAGCTCTATCTTAGTTTATTCAAAATTTATAGAGAAAAATACCAAAAATGCTTATTTGACCTAAGGTGACCTTTTAAAGGTCACAAGTCAAAAATTTTGGCATCAGCTTCAGAAATGGGCTAAGGGCAAGTCGCAACCGATGTTTGAAGTTGATTCCATCCATACTTACTGAGAAAAGCTCATTTCGTGATTTTCCCCATGCATTGTCAATGGGGAGGTCATGCTCTGCACATGACCTTAGGTCACCAATATCAAAAATCCCGGAACAAATGTTGTAGCTCCTGGTGGGCCCAAGATGTGGTATGAGTTTCAACTTGATCGATTAACCCTTCTTTTAGTTATGCCGTCCTAAGTATTTTTTGAGGTGAGGTCACTTCACCTGACCTGGTGACCTGACCTGATATGACCTTGAGCCAAAATTTTCAGGAAAGATGTAAAAATGATGAAGGAACAGCCAGACCAAGTTTGGCGCTGCGCGCCGCCGTTTTTTGGTCACTTCGGAAAAACCCGAGGGGGGTCTAAAAGACCCCCCACCCGGGCGAAGGTTAACTCGGATTTCTTTTGGAGTGTGAGGGCAACATAAACCAACGTCTGTTAAAATGAGTCGTTATACCGTGAGGACTGGGAAACACTATTGTAGAGGAAATAAATGATACAACATACTCAACTTTTCGTTTCATGTTCTGGTAGTCTATTGAAATGTGTCCTTCCATATATTTGGCTGCACTCAGAGCCATAGTCGAAGTCAAGGTCGGAGTCGATTGTTTCAAGCCGGAGTCGGAGCCGACTCCGATGAAATGCTGCCGACCCCGTAGCACTGTTTTGAATACATGGTAACCAGTCTTGTCCGCAACTGGTAACCAAATTTGAGGCCCAGGTTATCTCAGGCCACGTGACCCGTCCCGGTTTCACTGCGTGTCAGGACAGTCGGTCAATGATTCAAACCTATGAACTTTGTTCATTAGGTCAATAGTGTGTCCATAATCATAGGCGGTGTATGCTTACGACCGATGCTTCTTGTTGATAAGATATGTTGTACAAGTTGGAATTTTTCAAAGGTAGACAGGTTTCGGAGTGCAGCGGCGACGAGCATGGTTGTACGCAGTTGTTGTACGAGGTTGTATGGTTGTACGAGCATGGTTGTACGCAGCAAATGTTTTCAATTGGCTTATCTCCTCGAATCCTGGATGCACAGTATAGCAAAAACACAGTGACTTTATATTCGGAGACAGCCCTTCCTCAGATTCTTGAGGAAAACAATCGATCAGAACTTCATTGCTCATGGTGTAAGACCGGGCATCGAATTGAGCTCCTTTAACACGCGCCCCGCTGGGGGGGCGAAACTCGCCTCCTCCTGGTTTTCCCCAGATAACACAAAAACGAAGAAACACGGAGCAAAGAAACTTACAGTACCTTATCCATGATCAATTTTACGCACATGACCAAAATTTTTAGGTCAGTTCACGTCAGGTGAAGGAGCTATCCAAGGTCAAGTGAAGGAGCTATCCAAGGTTAAGATTGTTTTGCCAGTGACCCAACCTCAAAACCTAAAATCACGAGTTT
This sequence comes from Lepas anatifera, assembly GCA_034440635.1. Taxonomy (NCBI): domain Eukaryota; kingdom Metazoa; phylum Arthropoda; class Thecostraca; family Lepadidae; genus Lepas; species Lepas anatifera. The sequence goes on from JAOTON010001490.1 coordinate 976,530, forward strand.
GAAGCGGCGTCTAAGGAACATCTGCCAACCGATCAGTTTGAAACTTCCACAATATGATGAGGTCACTAGGGTCTACAAATCCGCTATCTCGGAATTTTGATATTGTTGACCTAAGGTGGGGTCAATTTTTTGGTTATCCCATTATAACCCGCGCCCCACCGGGGGTCCGGCGCCACCTTCGCCCCACCGGGGGGCCATCGATGGCTTCCCCCTCTAACTCCGAAAATATGGGCGTTAGCGCAAATCTGCAAAGTGCAATAGAAAGCTCGCGTGAATTCAGTAAGAAATTACTTCGCATGTTTTAGTGCTCAGGTCAATGGTTTGACCTCCAGAGGTCAAATTAGGTCAAGATCGGCTATTTTCACTCAAATATGCAATGATTAAGCAAACTGGGCATAACTCTTATGTCATTAGAGCTATTGAGGCCTGGTAAAGTACATTTGATAGCAAATTGCCAGTACTTTTCCGCTATGTGGAACGTAAAGACCTCCCGCCAGTGGTTTGACCGCCAGAGGTCACCTCGTGACCTAATATGACCTGAGGTCACGAAAGGTCAAAAAGTGACCTTGCTGTATATCAAATGAAAGCCAGTGACAAGACAAACACGATGGTGTTTGTTTCACCGCTCTAGCTCAATTAGGTCAAAAGTTATTGTCAAAATACTGTTCTTGACCTCTGGTGGCCTTGGATGACCTTGGAAAAGTCAAAGGGCAAATATGACCCCTGGGATCCGTGAAAGGGTGTCCAAAAACGTTGTTCTGAGCAGTCTGAGTATTTGCAATCATTTTTGTGGCTTTTATATCATGAAATAGCTTTTCCCCATGCTTTTCCAATGGGAGAGGTCGCCTCGTGACCTGACCTCAGGGCACGAAATCGAAAAATCCCGGATATACACCTTGTAGACCCTGGAGGGGTCATGAAGTGTAGGAAGTTTCAAATCGATCGACTTTGAAATGTAGCTTTTACAGAGCTCTAAAGGTGAAGTGAGGTGACCTTGGTTGACCTCGTCTGGTGACCTGACCTTGGGTGACCCGGGGTAAAAAATTTCAGGGATGATGGGAAAATGATGCAGTGAGAGGTAGAGCCCTCAACTGCGGTGCTGCGCCTCGTCGTTTTTCTGCTATCCCGGAAAAACCTTAGGGGGGCCATCGATGGCCCTCCCGGTGGGGCGAGGGATAAGTCTATGGTGAAAAATTGAAATGGCTCGTTTCCAGTAAATACGGGATAGATAAAGCTAAAAATCCTCACACCGTGTATTCTTACCGCGATCTTGAAGATAAAGTTGAGATTTGGACCATCTGAACTCTCAAAGGTCATGTCAGGTCATAGGAGCATACAGTGATTGTTTTGCCAATAACCTCGCACTGAATTGAGATAAAGCTTTTATTTTGCTTGCATTGTGCTAATATTAGCTTATATTATCACGGGGAGTCGTTTGGTGTGCAAAATGACCATACCAGGTCACCCTTTGACCCTGACCTAGCTTAAGGTCAGGCCATTTTCACAATTTGACCTAGCAAGGTCATATTCTACATCATTCGATGTACCATAATGAGAGGAATCCAATGATGCTTAAATATTTGCTCTAGCTCCACTGAGTAAATATCTAGAGGTGGAAACGTAAACTGCCCTGTTGTAAGCCTATGGAACCTGCTTTGACCTATGCTGACCTCAATATTGGCCTGACATAAAAATGCTTCCTATAATTTCCCTTCGTCTCATCAAGAGCTTTCGAACGCCCTCCGTAATTTTTGTTTAGCTTTCCTGGGAAATGAGATACGGAGGGGGGCGAAAAATGCCCTCCCTCCCAGTGGGGCGCGTCATGCCAGGGACCCAGCGGTGCGCGTGTTAAACTCCTTGAAAATTAGTGAAACTAAATGACAGATTCCTTAAACTGAATGCCGTGACAACAATACTCGGGCTAGTTTTGCTCTACTGTTTCTATTTGCAATGATAAGTCTGTGGTGGTATAGTTATGCGATAGTTTTCATTTATTTCAGCAAGTTGCTGTCTTTTTATTTATTTATTCATTTATTTATTTATTCATCTCATATGAGCGACAGGGGCTTGCCCCCAGTAAAAGCTCAGTCAGTTATACCATCCAGATTCCCTAAATTACATACATGGCACATGTTAAAAAACAAGTCAAGACAAAAAGTAAATACAAGGTAAGAATAAAAAGATAAAAATATACAAAATAAAACTCTAAAAAATTAAAAAATACATATGTAAAGGGCAACAATAAAATACAATGAAATAAAATAAATGGTGCGTTCCCACTGCCTAACATATTTCCGAACTTGAGATTTGAACTGACCTGATGATAATCTAAATGGGTCAGCAAATGGACAGGCAAGCATAAAATCATTAAAAGCTTTGGCAGCCGACAGTACACACCCCGCCTCACAGTCTCCTTTGTGTACAGTGGTACGCTCAGCAAACTACATTTTTTTACTACATTTTTCTCGGATAGCTTAATTATTAATCATTAATACAGTATACTTTCGAACACATGCAAACTGGTCCAGGTAGCTACAGATAAACCTAGTCTAGTGAAGTACTGGCGAAAACAACATCTTTATGGCTAGCCACCTTCTCTTATTGAATATACTTTGCTCGAATTGGTTTAGTTACATGAAAACTACTTATGAAATATTATCAGTTGCTATTTTTTCTATCGCTGGTATATGTTTACCCGTAGTAGCAAAAATATAATGTGGCGGGTTCGTTGTTGAAACTAAAGCTTGAAATTTAAAGTTTGTCTAAATAGATGACATGATAAAACAGCGTCTCATGAATTCACATGATACATTTCAATCCATCTCTCACCGCACATTGATTCTATCAAACATTGATAAACCCTTTCCCACTCTGTACCTCTGTCTCGGTGTTACGATCACAATGGGTATGTGTGCTGGCTGGAGAAAAGCTTTATCTGCAATCATTCAGTCGATATCGGAGTCACTTGAGCTCAAAGTCATCCTAAGGGCTACTGTTCACCCGGATATAAAGATAGCCGAATCAAGAATCATTCATGATGATAATCCCAGTCTCACCAAACAAGGAACGTCGTGGCCTATTATGCCAGTCTAAAATGGTTTATCATTGGACAGCTGGCATCAAAGGTGCGTGGGAGGGAGAAGTGGAGGGCTTGAGCTTAAGGGTTCATGTTTTAGGCTGGGTAAGCAGGCGCGCACCCAGGATTTTCGTTTGGGCGGCAGGCTGATGATGGGGGTGGGGGCGGCAGGCTGACGATGGGGAGTGGGGCGGCAGGCTGACGATGGGAGTGGGGGTGGCATGTCACTGCAATATTTCTTTCCCTGGCGAGGGGGCGGCAGTTTCGGAACAGGGACGGCTTGAATCACATATCGGGTGAATGCTTCAGCACAGGGGCTGCACGCTATGGGCAGGGGCGGCAAGGTGAGAGTAGAGCTGGTACTAAAACCTAGATTAACCTTCGCCCGGGTGGGGGTCTTTTTAGACCCCCTCGGGTTTTTCCAAAGTGACCAAAAAACGGCGGCGCGCAGCGCCGCCAAACTTGGTCTGGCTGTTCCTGAATCATTTTTACTTCTTTCCTAAAAATTTTGGCTCAAGGTCATATCAGGTCAGGTCACCAGGTCAGTTGAAGTGACCTCACCTAAAAAATACTTAGGACCGCATAACTAAAAGAAGGGTTAATCGATCAAATTGAGACTACTACCACATATTGGGGCCACCAGGAGCTACAACATTTGTCCCGAGATTTTTATATTGGTGACCTAAGGTCATGTGCAGAGCATGACCTCCCCATTGTAAATACATGGGGAAAATTACGAAATGAGCTTTTCTCAGTAAGTATAGATGGAATCAACTTCAAACATCGGTTGCGACTTGCTCTTAGCCCATTTCTGAAGCTGATGCTAAAAATTTTGACTTGTGACCTTTAAAAGGTCACCTTAGGTCAAATCAGCATTTTTTGGTGTTTTTCTCTATAAATGCTGAATAAACTGAGATAGAGCTTTTATTTTGTCATCGAAGTGTTTGTATATTCACTGGAAATCAAATGACATTCATCATGACTATACCAGGTAAAGTTGGGTCAGACCGTTGACCGGGGTCAGGTCAAATTCTTAAATTTTACCTGGCATAGCAATATCATATATCATTCGATTCGTATTGACGAGAGAATTGCAATGGTGCGTAAACTATGGCTGTATCTTGTTTGGTTTGGAAGCTATTAGCGAAAAAGTAAACGCCCTTATGCATGGGTGGCTATGGACATTCCCAAGAATATGCCCAATATTTAGTGACCTGTAGCTCCCTAGGCTTTGACCTGACTCGAAAATGAATGCCACTGTAATGAAAGTGCATCTCAAGTGCTTTCGAATGGTGTTAAAAATGTTTCTAGCTATCATAGTTTCTGAGATATATGAGGTTTTCTTAGTACACCTCATATTAGCGATTTTGACCTATTTTGACCTCTGGTGACCTTGATATTGACCTGACAAGAAAAATGACACAAGTATTTTCGATATCATTCTCGAAGAGCTTTCGATTGCCGTTTTGCGCTTTTTCTAGCTCTCTTAGTTTTTGAGATCGTGGGGGGTCTTTTTTAGCCCCCCCCACCAGGGCGGAGGTGGCTTGTACCCGCCACCGGGGCAAGGGTTAAGGCTCATTTCTGCCCTCAATGGGTGCCTGCGGTGGTCAATTATTACCAAAACCCATGTCGGGAGCTTTCGGCGCCCGACATGAGAGGTGTAAAGAAAACATTGGCGGGGCGCAGCACATTGGAGTCGAAGCGTTGAAGGGGGGGTCCACTACCCTCCGTTGGGTTCTCTACTGTGGGTAACTTATTATTGATAATGTTTTTTCTGCAGCCAGCACATATGCTCATTGGGCATTTAAAACCTTAATAGAGGAACAGGCTGGGAAAATGTTTCATCAGTGGTTGATATAATTAACTTACAATTAGAGATGGATTAGTTAATACAAAGCTCTGGAGTTGGTAAATAATTATTATAATACTTCTCTGAGGCTAGCACGTATCCTCATTGGGCGCTTAACCCAATCTCAGAGGCACAGACTCAGAAAAAGTGTTCATCAATGATTGATCCCAATTAATTTATACTGCAAGGTTGATTAATTCATGCATAGTTTTAGGATAGGTAAGTTGTTCTTGGTAACGCTTTTTTGCAGGCAGTACCTATACTCATTGGGCTCTTAATGCCGTGAACAACGTGCACGAGCTGGAGAAAAGTGTTCATAAATTCTTGATACAATCAACGTATCATGAGAAATGGAATGATTTTATTTTTTTAATTTACGAGTTATAATTTTACCATTACATCTATCTAGACAAGCTTTATATATAAAACTTCCGTTTTAGCGTCATGAACCCGTCACGTTAGACCTTTGCTACGAAAGGTAAGCATGTATTAGCGATAGAGAAATAACTTGTAATATGTTATCTACGGCCATCATTAATACCCTATTAACACGCGCATTGTGACGGGGGTCTGAGACACCTTCGCTTTGACGGGGGGCGAATACCCGCCCCCCTTAAGATCTCGAGAACCACGCTAGATAGCAAAAAACGGTAAACGGCGTTGGGTAGCCCATCCACTTCTCCATCAAAAATATTTAACCATTTTTTCAGATCACATTTAAGGTCACTAGAGGTCAAACATGTCGTCGTCATAGGGATAACATGTAAATGAAGGTTTTCGGTCATTATATCTGAACAAGTAAAGATAGAGCAAAATAATTTGAACTGTATGAATCCTCGCAGCAAGCCAAATCGAATGAGATATAATATGACCTTGCTAGGTCAGATCAAGAATTTGACTTGATCTGAGGTGGGCGACGGGGCAACTGGCACTCGTGCGATGACTTGATGGGTTGATGCTATCTGGAATTTTCACCATTTAGACACCACGGTGCTTCCCCCGATCGGAAGTCAACGCCAATTCCTGACAAGATCGTGCAGGGTCTACGCTGCCGTGTTTTTTACGCATTTTACGAATAAACGTCTGAATAATAAAAACTTGATCTGAGGTCAGGTCAAGGTCAAATTAGATAAAATGATAAGAAGAATCTAATGCAGTTAAAATAAACGCTCTATCGCCATCCGTTACTAAGTTGTTTAGTTAAGACCATTTTGTTCTGTATTTCCAATGGAAAGGTCAAGGCGCGTACCTGACCTTAGGTCATCGATATAAAAGATACCGGAACAAATTAAAGAACTCAGCCCATTATATGATATGAGTTTCAATCGGATAAGTGCACCCTGTTCCGACTTATTCTATCTTAAACTTTGAGGTCAGGCCACTTGACCTGTACTGGTGACCTGACCTGAGATGACCTAACCTTAAAATTTTGAAGAAAAAAATTGTAAAAATGATAAGAGAAAAGGTATGCCAAGTACGGCGGCGCTACGCACCGCCGTTTTATGCTTTCTCCGAAAAACCCGAGGGGAGCGGGTTCCCGTCCCTCTTCGTCAATGCGTGTGTTAATCATCAATCAATTCGAGCAATGTATATTCAATAAGATATAGCGGCTAGTGCAAAAAAATGTTGTTTGTTTGCCAGTATTTCACTGGTCTAGGCTTATCCGTGGCAACTTCGTCTAGTTTTGCAGGTTTTAGAAAGTATACTGTAGTGATAGTTAAGAAGAAAACTATCCGAGAAAGGTATAATGCAAATAGATAGCAGCCAGCTAGAATAAATGAAAGCGTGCATGTTATAATTCAGCTAGTATTCCCGCATTCTAAATACAATCCATAGGGTAGAGGTAGCCTTAGTATTTTTCTCATGGCATTCAGTTCTTAACACGCGCATTGACGGGGGCGGGTACCCGCCCCTTCGGATTTTTTAGACTTTGAAGACGGCGACGCGTAGCGCCCATGTACTTGGTATACATTTTCTCTGATCCCTTTTTAAAACTTTTTCCAAAATGTTTAGGTTGGTTTATCTCAGGTCAAGTCACTAGTGCAGGTCAAGTAACCTCACCTAAAAAAATTTAAGATAGCATAAGTCGGAACAGGGTGAACCTATCCGATTGGAACTCATATCCCATAATGGGTCTACCGAGTTCAACAAAACATACTCCCGTATTTTTTTTATATCCGTCACCTAAGGCCAGATACGAGACATGGCCTCTTCATTGGAAATACCTGGAAAATGGTCTAGAGTGAATAATTTAGGAACGGATGGTGGCAGAGCATGTATGTTAACACTCGCCCCGCTGGGGGCGAAATTCGCCCCCTCCTGGTTTTCCCAAGGTAACGCAAAAACGAAGAGAGGCAGAACAACGAAACTTACGGTACCTTATCCCTGATCAATTTTACGCATCTCACGAAATTTTTTAGGACTGGTCATGTCAGGTGAAGGAGCTATCCAAGGTCAAGCGACCCAACCTCAAAACCTAAAATCACGAGTTTGAAGCGGCATCTAACGAGCATAAGCCAACTGATCAGTTTGAAACTTTCACAATAGGATGAGGCCATTAGGGTCTACAAATCTGCTATTTAGGAATTTTGATGTTCTTGACTTAAGGAGGGGTCAATTTTTTGGTCACCCCATTAGGGTAGAGGGGGTAAGACGCATACGTTAAGGAGAAATCGTCTGTACCGGTCCTGCCAGACGGAATTACTTTATTTTTCTTCGTTAAGTTCTGTTATCGTTTTTACATCGATGAAATTTGTGATTCTGACACGATGAAGTGTGCGAATTTATTTTTCTTGATACCTAAAGGCGTTTTACCCCGATAGGGGTAAACGCCCAGTCCGATTAAAGGCAGTCTAAACTGCCAGCGTATATTGTACATTTTTATTCACGTAAACAAAAGGAATATCATTATACTTACGTTGTAAGACAATTTAGTGACAAAATTGGTATCGTCGCACATTTACATCGCATGGTAAAATCGCAGCTTTAGATACCTTGTTTTTATGTCTGGAGATGCAAAAAGCAACAAATGTTTGCTGAAAAATACGGAGTTTACTGGGGCGTCCATTATGCCTAGGACCGGATCGAAGGCCGCTACCAGAAAAATATTAGATGGAGGCTACATTTCTTACATCAGCCTGGACAGGTGTGGCGTCTTACTTAGGTGGGGCCTTCCCCCCTACCCTATGTCAATGGAGAAAAATAGCAAGGGCTCATTTTCGGTAAATACTGGATAGATAAAGCTAAAAATGCTCAAACGATGTATTCTTTCCACGATATTTACCTTAAAGTTGAGTTTTGACCATCTGACCTCTCAAAGAGCATGTCAGGTCACAGGAGCATACAGTGATTGTTTTGCCAATAAATTTCGCTGAATTGAGATAAAGCTCCCATTTTGCTTGCATTGTGCTTATATTGTCACGGGGAATCGATTGATATACAGCATGGCCATACCAGGTCACCCTGTGACCCTGACCTAGCTCGATGTCAGGCCATTTTCACGATTTGACCTAGCAAGGTCATATTATACATCATTCGATATGCCACGATGAGAGGAATCCAATGATGCATACATATTTTCTCTAGCTCTGCTGAGTAAAAATTTAGAGGAGAAAGGTACACTGCCCTGTTGTAAACCTATGGGACCTTACTTGACCTATGCTGACCTCAATATTGACCTGACATAAAAATACTTCTTCAAATTTTTATTTGTCTCGTCAAGAGCTTTCAAATGCCGTCCGTAATTTTTCCCTAGCTTTCCTGGGAAATGAGATACGGAGGGGGTGAAATTCGCCCCCCGCGGGGCGCGTCATGCTAAGGACCCCAGCGGGGCGCGTCATGCTAGGGACCCCAGCGGGGCGCGTCATGCTAGGGACCCCAGCGGGGCGCGTGTTAACGGCACTAGGTTCACCACATCCTTGTAGTGCTTTTTGTATACATATTGATCTAATTAAACCTTGACCGGACCTCAGGTCAGGTCAAATCCTATATTTGACTTGATTTGGCCTAGCAAGGTGATAGTATCCTATATCAATCGATTCGGCTTGCTACGAGGATTCCAATGGTATATATTGTTTGCCCTATCTTTTCTAGTTCAGATGTAATGACTGAAACCCTTCATTTATCTGTTATCCGTGTGGTGGCATGTCTTGACCTCCAGTGACCTTAAATGTGAGCTGACAAAAAATGGTTCAAATGTTTTTATGTCGATTTAGATGGGCTATCCAACGCCATTTACTGTTTTATCGTTATCTAGCGTGGTTCTCGAGATCGGAGGGGGAAGCGGTACCCGCCCCTCGTTAAAGCGAAGGTGGCTCAGACCCCCGTTAATGCGAGGGTCAAGAATTCGTACTAAAGGATGTGTAAGGAATTTATTTCGAAGTCTCTGCTCAAACCATGACCAATAATTTCTGATCACTCACCGTCATGAAGATTCGGACGGAATCTTCGGACGGAATCCTCACGGAAAGATTCTGACGGAATCGAAGGGGCTGTGCCCGAATATATAATCACTGTGTTTTTACCACATCGTGCATCCGGATTCGAGGAGATAAGTCAACCAACAATTTTTCTAAGCGATAATTTTTGGTGATTTCCTTATACTTCTATCCCAAATTTGAAAAAAATTGAGATGATTATGTATCACGTCATAAAATCTATGCCATTTAGTTAATTGGGAACATGCTGAATGTCCATGCATGCAACATACCAGTTTGACCGGATTTTGATACCCATAAACCAGTGTTCTTCATAGGTTTTCCCCAGAAATCACGATGGGGTGATCGCACGATGATTTTCAATGAATTGAAGGCGTGCATCGATGCAGCTTTTCTGAAATCCTCCAGTGTTCCAATATCGGTTTTATCAGCACGTGTCTGTGTTTCGACTTCGGCAGGCTATCTTAGCTCACATCACTCGGCAGTTGGAGGTATCGCCAGTTATGGATGAGGAGCGGGACTCAACTGACTCCAGGAATGTGTGGTTGGGTTCTTCACCCCACCTCTCTCACGGGATTAGGCAAACAAGGTGAGTTGTGGTTAAAATAAACAGCACGGGCCTCTTGCCAGACTGAAATATTAACATTTATCAGGTCGATCATTTTGGTACCTTATCACTTGAATAACACAATGTAACCTACAATTCCTTGCCCTAATTAGTTTTACGCGTCTCAGCAAATTGTTTTGATCCGGTAGGTCAGATAAAGGAGATATTCAAGATAATATGACCTGAGTGTGAAACCCGAAATCACGGGCTTTAAAGCGGCGCCAAATGGGCACCTTATCATTGATCAATTTCGCAACTTCCCTTAAAATTTTAAGATTTGGTCATTTCAGACCAGGTCACCAGTGCAGGTCATGTGACCTCACCTCCAAAAATGTTTAAGGTGGCGTAAGTATAAAAATGGCAAATCTATCGAATTAAAAGTTATACCACAAAATGGGCCCACGGATTAATAGGTTTAAAAGTAGTCTTAACCTGACATAAGGTCAGGTCATTTTTGTGTTTTAACCTTCCATGGTCATATTATACATCATTCGATTCACCGTGACGAGATGAAGCGAATGGTGCCAAAAATGGTTCAACTCAACTCTGTCAGACGCTAGAGCCGAAAAACACTACCCTAACATGCAACGTTCTTTGACCTGTCATGACCTCAATATTGACCTGAGCCAAAAAGTGGCCGATGTGGTTTCTTCATGAATTTGTATGAACTATCCAACAACGTTCGCGTTTTCCCGCTATTCCGCATGGGAGCCGAGTTCGAAGGGGGGGTGTTTGAAATCCCCCACCAGGGCGAAGGTGGCTCGGAGACCCACGGGGGGGTGTTAACAGCCATTAGGTACATCACAATCTATAAAGATCATGCGTCCTTCCAGAACGCTATTTATCTTTTTGACACTTCTTATATGTTGAATTCTTTAATTAAAACGAACAGATTTACAACCTGTAGTCTTCTTACCAGTTGTTATACAGGTACAATCTGACACTGTTATGTTCCGGGGTTAACCTTTGCCCAGAAGAATAGAAAAAGTGTCCGAAACTCAATCTAAGTCACTTCGGCGATTTTTTTGTCTAGACAATGTTGAGGTCCTGTAAGGTCAAGAGAGTCTCACATTTCCGGAATAAGTGGCGCACTTCGTATATCCTCTATATAAGGCATCGGTATATCCTATATCGAAAACTTTGTTTATCACAAAGAAGAAGCTACATTTTTCAGCATCATTCTAAAGCAGATAAATCATCCTTTCCGTGTTTTGATATTTACTTTTGAGTGATTTCAAACACTTCCAGTCAGTAGCGGATCCAGGAATTCATTTGGGGGGGAAGGGGCTCGAGCCTCACTCACCAGTACCTCAGGCAGCCCCTCGTCTACGTATTAACTATAGAGGCTCGGACATTTGGGGGGAGAGGGGTTTGAGCCCCCTAGCCAATTTTAAAATCTTCAAGCTGAATTATAATGCAGGCTTGATTTCAACACCATCCCTATCGCCTAATAGGCAAGATAGGACACTGTCTTCGAGCCATTTTCGAGCTGTTGGGAAAATTATAGATATAGTGCCTAAGATTCTTACGTTAGGTCTACATTGCGTTCAAGCAATGCCAAAGACAATACGCTGCCGGTACTTGTCGAGTTTTCACTTTTACTAAGAACTTCCGAGGGAAAAATACGGCAATTACTGAGATACCATTTGGTCCCCTCGTCAGACCCCATATAATTATTTATGGCGTTACAATGTAAGTTAAATTCAAAGGTTGATCTAACCTCAGGTCTGCGAAATTACCTAGTATGGTCATGTTATGAATCAATCGGCTCATAACGGAGGCATTCCACGTCAAGCTTACCTAATTTAGAGCTTTAACTATAGCACAAGGCATAGGCGAATCCATTATTCCGATCGAGCGAGGAGGGGGGGCATATCTGGGGCGCCGTCCAGACCAGGGAATGCCACTTTTTGGCGGTAAAACCTATCGTTAAATCAGGTGGGCGCCAAATCCTATCGTCTTGATGCCAACACTTGCATCCTTGGGGGGCCGACAGTTCAGATGGAGGAGGGGGTGCCAGCGACCTTTCCGGGGACACCTTGATCCTTTTCAGGGAGTGCCAAAGGTCAATCGGGGGAGTCCTCCCTCTCGTACCCCCCCACTGGATTCGGCTATAGCACAATGGAATTCGAGTGAATGCAACTGAGCACCAATAATTGTACAAAAAAGGCCCAGTGCAATCTGATATCGTGCGGCTTTACAGCCGGCCAGCAGCCACTGCTGATGTCATGCCACGATCCGCAACCCACGTCCCTGGCCAGGTGCGAGAAATCGGGGCTGGTCACGATCAAGGTCGGCGCTGCAGGTACCCTGGCTCCACTGTGTAGGTTAGAGAACGTAGATGAAATGGTTAAAACATTTTGATATTGTGAATAAAGTTAGAACGAAAGTGTTTGCTGAGGCCATCTGTACAAACCATCATGGGTGAAGAGCAGGACGCCCGTCACGGACATCCAAATTGACTCTGCAGTGTCGACTGCCGCGGCAGCTCATCGCTAACGCGGTGCCCTCTTCTGTGCAGGTCTCCAGCCCGCCGCCGGCGAGTCCCTTGGTTTGACGAGGAGGAGACTGCGCTCCCCATGGCGTTGCCGGACGACCTGCGGCAGACAGCGCCGGACGCGCGCGACATTGAGGAGGCGCTGGGCGGCGACCGCAGCGGCTACACGGTGTGCTGTCCATCAGTGGAGGAGCTCACCAGCCCCCGGGCTGGCAAACGACGCGACGGCAGCCTGGCCATCCTCTACACGGACGCCACCTTCCAGCAGATGTTCTTCGAGCGCTCGTGCCGGCCGCAGACGCAAGCAGAGGTGACGCGAGTGGAGCGCATGCTGCGCCGCAAGTTTTACTGCGAACAGGAGTACTCGCACTCGTACGCGGTGTACGACGTGCAGGGTAGTAAGGTTCTGGATTACATCCGCATACGAAGTGGATGCAAGTGCCTAGTACGGCGCAGGAGCAAGAGGAAAAGGTTGTGAAGGAACGATTCCAGGGAGGTCATAAACGGGAGGCCGGGAAAATCCAAACTAGGATGGAGTTGGCTCAGCATACTTCAACACTGCTAACGGTCTAGGGTCTGAGTCTGAACTGCTGAAAGTCCTGTCGTTGTGGAGGGAGCCGAATTCATAATAGTACAATGCATTTCTGTGTGATTTGAATTGTGTACATGACTATTTTTGTTGCCATATGAACGAGCATATACTGTTTGATTGCATGTTTATCCTCAGTTCTGCTTTCCCTGTGTTAAGCTAGGTTTTACTGGGTACTCTTTCTAAATTGTTGACTCTGAGTGTTTTTTTAAACTTCAGTGTCCATATTTTCTTTGTTGTAAAACTTATCCGTAGCTAATTTTCTATCACGCAAAATGGCTGGTCGTTGTACGATTTTACTTTCTTTGCCCAAATGTATAATGTATTGCGTGTCTGTGACTAAATGTTTCATACGGCAAATGTACAGACCTTGGAGAGGAATTGATCCCATTTGAAAAGTACCATGCCTATAAAAGTGATCGATCACATGACAATGATAGCTCCAAGAGACCAGTCTCCCTTCAAGATTGTCAATGTGAATGCATTATACGAAACCAGTTTTGATAGGAAAGGGCACAATGTGAAAGCAAGATCGTGATGGTGTAACTTTATGATGCGTGACTTCTGTACAGTATATCTAGTGCACTTTCGCATGTCCCAGGATGTGACAGGACGGTGCCGAAATTGACACGTGAACCAGATGCTTGTCTGAACTTCTGAACCAGCTTGGCTTTGCAGATGTAGCTCTCACCCAATGATGAGTATTTTGGTAGTTTACTCTTCGGACATTTTCTGACAGCGGAAATTTAAGGTCCGCAGCGCTGGGACTTCGAGTTGGCCGAGTTGTATTTTGAAATGGTTTTTGTACACATGTGTCAAAACAAGCCTTGGCTTTTGTAAGGTCAGAGGATAAGGGATCAAATGACCCCACCACAAATTGAGATTGATGACCTCTACCTGACTGTTATAAATGGATTTATGGTTTCACCATACCAGAAGGTTACGAAATATAAAATCTCACCGAGTTGTGTTTTAATGCAAGCTATTCATCATTTACTTAGGAAACATGAGCAGCCGACTCTCCCACCGCGTTGGGAGCATGACATTACTCAGGCAATGATCTGGACGTCAAGTTGAGGGCGAACTTATGGCAAAATTGTTGTCGAAATGTAAGCCAATTCTAGTAAAAATGAGAACATTTGCTTACATGGATAATACATATTTTTCAGAAGCAGTACCAGACTATACTCAGACCTATTGAGGACTATGCAAATGTCATTTGCGTTCTGATGCACATAGGAATCAAAACAGATCTAAATTGATTTAGAAAAGATCTATTGAAATTATTCAAGGATTGAGAAATACTCCAAATCAGGACCGGCTGAACAAGTTGAACATTCCTGCTTTGGAGTGCTGAATAAATATTGGAGAAATTATCATGTTCCATAAGATGACGACTGGATCGATTCAAATGGAAGGAGGTTTCTGACCTGATAGCTGTACCAGTTATCAGCACATTTGCTTGCTCGAGGTAGTAAGCGATGAAGAGGTTTCTGAAAGACTGACACACTGGAGTAACTGTGGCGTAAAGGGTACAGCTTCAGCTTCAGTAGGTACAGCTTCTGTAGTTCTGAAATTAAGCTGAGCCAAACTGGCAGCCATGGATGACTTTTTGTCGAGTAGCTGTCCGTCACAGTTTAAATCTGCGTTCCTGGTCCGCTCAGATGTTACCGCTGCCACCGTTCTGGCCCAGATGTTACCGCTGCCACCCTTCTGGCCCAGATGTTACCGCTGCCACCGTTCTGGCCCAGATGTTACCGCTGCCACCGTTCTGGCCCAGATGTTACCGCTGCCACCGTCCTGGCCCAGATGTTACCGCTGCCACCGTTCTGGCCCAGATGTTACCGCCGCCACCGTTCTGGCCCAGATGTTACCGCTGCCACCGTTCTGGCCCAGATGTTACCGCCGCCACCGTTCTGGCCCAGATGTTACCGCTGCCACCGTTCTGGCCCAGATGTTACCGCTGCCACCGTTCTGGCCCAGATGTTACCGCTGCCACCGTCCTGGCCCAGATGTTACCGCTGCCACCGTCCTGGCCCAGATGTTACCGCTGCCACCGTTCTGGCCCAGATGTTACCGCCGCCACCGTTCTGGCCCAGATGTTACCGCCGCCACCGTTCTGGCCCAGATGTTACCACCGCCACCGTTCTGGCCCAGATGTTACCGCTGCCACCGTTCTGGCCCAGATGTTACCGCTGCCACCGTTCTGGTCCAGATGTTACCGCTGCCACCGTTCTGACCCAGATGTTACCGCTGCCACCGTTCTGACCCAGATTTTACCGCCGCCACCGTTCTGGCCCAGATGTTACCGCTGCCACCGTTCTGGCCCAGATGTTACCGCTGCCACCGTCCTGGTCCAGATGTTACCGCTGCCACCGTTCTGGCCCAGATGTTACCGCTGCCACCGTTCTGGCCCAGATGTTACCGCCGCCACCGTTCTGGCCCAGATGTTACCACCGCCACCGTTCTGGCTCAGATGTTACCGCCGCCACCGTTCTGGCCCAGATGTTACCGCTGCCACCGTTCTGGCCCAGATGTTACCGCTGCCACTGTTCTGGCCCAGATGTTACCGCTGCCACCGTTCTGGCCCAGATGTTACCGCTGCCACCGTTCTGGCCCAGATGTTACCGCTGCCACCGTTCTGGCCCAGATGTTACCGCTGCCACCGTTCTGGTCCAGATGTTACCGCTGCCATCGTTCTGGCCCAGATGTTACCGCTGCCACCGTTCTGGCCGCCGCTCCGGCCGGCTCCTGTCGTATACCAGCTCACTGCAGCCGCTGTCGGAAACCAGAACTCAGTGGCAAATGTGAAGCAGGCAAATGCGCGAACCATGAGGAAGGACGCTCGGCATCAAGGGCGGATCCTGGATTTCTTCAAAGGGATGGATGTTAGCCTTGAGGGCCCTCCCTTTGGAACACCTTTTAGCGCCCCCCAAAGGCCCTGTCCTCTCAGTTTTCAATGTCCTTAAAAGTCCTATGTTGTAACTTGTACACGAGTGTTTTCTTACTGGGTACAGGGGCGTGGATTTTTTCTCTCAAAGTGATTGCGGGTTCTCGAACTCGGAAACAATCGAGGGGGCTGAGAACAACCCCTGGGGGCCTCCGAAGCCAACTCTGCGCCCCGAGACGTGAGGGTATCGTAGGCCAACTCTTGGGCCCTTGAGAAAAACAATTCCCACGAGGCCAGCTCTTAGTGCCCCTCGAGCGAACGATTGGGGCCCGCGAGGCCCAATCTGGGGCCTGGGATACAAACTCTTGGGCCCCCCGAGAATAACTATTAGGGGCACCTAAGGCTAACTCTCGGGCCCCTGAGACCAACGCTTGGAGTTCTCAAGAATAACGGTTGAGGTCCCCAAGGCCAATCTTGGGGCCCCGAGCCAACGATTGGAGCCCTCGAGACCAGGGGTCAAAAAAAGCTGCTGGCGTGTCACCATTTGAAATTTCACATCGCAAATGTGTCACCAAATTGAAAAAATGTTATCAAAACGCTTGTTTCTCTGAACTATGACACCACGTTTCATTTTTGTTGTATGCTCTAAATATAAGCAAGAGCTAAAAGTTCAGATATTTTTCTCCAGCCTTTGAAGCAAAAGGACGTATATGTGTGCAATCAGCAGGGGTGAATCCAGGAATTGCTCAAGGGGGGCCGAACCCTGACGGAGGACTGGCCTCCTCAAAGGGGGCCCTGAATAGCTTTAGGGACCGACCGTACAAGGTAGTTATATATTTTCACTAAAATCGTACATATACGAATATATCGGCGAGCATTAAACGTTATCCTCGGTTTTTTTTTGGGGGGGGAGGAAAATCCCAAGACCTCTACTGGCCCACAAAACTATGAACTGACCCTAAAATATCTGAGGTGCGCTCAACAGTGGATTAGATCTCCACAAGTCCAGTGACTGGTCAAATTTCCGCTAGGATCACTAATCAGGACCATCCCAGATCGCATCGAACATAATGTGGCCTGCTTGCACCCACAGAGGGTCGTGACCAAAGGGGTCCCGCAAGCAAGGCAGGGGCCGCCTGTAAACACAGGAGGCCCAGGTAGACCACGGGGGGGGCATGAATGCTAGAAGTAGGGGACTGGCTTCTACAACAACATATCTGAGATTATCGTGAGGGGCCCGGTCGCGAACACAGACGTCCCAAGTGGATTACAAGGGGCCCGGAAGCATACCAGGCTGCCCGGATATCCAGAGGAGGCCCGGCGGACCGAAGGGGGCCCGAATGGAATACAGGGAAATTATCTGCGACTGATGAGAATAGCGACCCGGCTTCGGCAGCAGTGGACCCGCGATAGTTCTGAGGGGCCCGATCGCGGACATACAGGTTCCAAGTGGACTACAAGAGGCCTGGAAAAATTGCATGGGGCCGGATAGCCACAGGATGTTGGACTGTTCAGTGATTGTTTTCATAACATTATACATAAAAATTTGCAACAAGACGGTTGCATTAAAGTGTCACCGCTGGAATATCTGCCGTGAATAAATAGTTAATCATGTAATGATATGATTCTGATATTTTAAAGGCCAATTAGAATCACGGCATTATAAAACGCATATTCGCGCACGTAGTGGACATAAACGTCTCTCCACCCCCCCCTCGCCAAGCTAGGTCTTGAGCAGCAGTTACGATAGCCACCCCGAGAGCATTGCTAGGGGCCATGCTCAGGGGTCTCCGAGACTGATTCTTCTCGGGGGCCTCTGAGCGTGATGCTCGGGCTGACCTTGCTCACTGGACGAGCACTTCACTTTCTTTGAGCTAACCTTGTTCACTGCAAGCACGAGCATTAGGTCTCTGGGTCCCCCAAGGTCAAGCTCGGAGGTCCCTGAAGGGGGGGCTCGGGGCCTCAAGAATCTGCTTCGCGGTCCCTGCGAACCACTCTCGCCCCCCCCAACTTGATCTCGGGGCCCCCAGAGCAATGCTCGGGACCGAAGTTCAGGGACCCAGAGAAGGATTCTCGAGGCCTTCAAAGATCAAGCTGGAGTGAACCCTGAGAAGTTGGAAAGCCTCTGAGACCGATCTTCGCGGGCCCGACAGACCGATGCTCAGGGCCCCTGAATCGAGAGCGATGTTGGTGGGGGCCCCCGAGACTGATGTTCGAGGTCCTTAAATATTATGAATCTGTCAATCCAAGGAACACCCCCTCAACGAGCATTCTATCCTCGACACATGCACGTCTCCACGAGCATCAGTCTCAGAGGACCTGCGATATTGGTCTCGAGAAGTGGTCTCGGGGTCCCAGAGAGTAATACTAGGGGGCTCCCCAAACCGATGTTCAGGGCCCCGGGGAGTGATGTTCGAGACCGATGTCCAGGGACTCCCGAGACTGGTTTTTGAGGGCCAAAAGGTCGGGGGCTCCAAGAGCGTTCGGTAAACCAAACGACCGATGCTTTGAGGCCCCTGAGAGCGATAAGCTGGGGCCCTCTGATACTAATTATCGAAGTCCCCGAGACAAAGCTCGGGGGAGCACCGAGACCCAAACGTGTGCTTTGCAGTGAACGGGGTCAGTCCAGTGTGATTCCACGGACCCCTAGGATCCCCTTGGCCACGCCACTGCTCCCAGCTCACCCAAATCAAACTAAAGCAGGTCCGAAGCGACCACCTTCTCTAGTTGTTCACATCGCAGAGGAAAATGGTATTGAATTGGCAGTGATTTTGTATCATTTTTATCAAAGTTTTTTAATGTCGTTAAGAGTTTTACAAAGCGTGTTTTAGAATATCAGTTGCCTAAACAAAAATAATGCGTAATTTTTTTTAAATCATGAATTCAGGGCTCCTGTGCCATTTTAATCGCCTCACGAGACGAGAGTTTGAACCACAAACAACAGTTCTGTCGGGATACAACAAATGGCTAACAAGTGACCGACAAGCCCAAACGAATGACTCGACAAGCAGCGACAATGGCTAACACCGACAAGCCCTGGTGAATGTGCCTTGCTCAAAGCTTCGAGGCCGTCCGCTGGCTAATTCAATTTTTCCGCCGGCTAATTCACTATTTGTGTCTGTGTTTGGTCACATGCGTTATCAAGCAATGTTGTGCGGGTTTTGTATATTCGCACTACTAGGTGCTCCGCGCCGGCCATGTCGCCGGACCGGCGCCATCCAGTGAGATGTCATGTTAAGCGTGACGTCAAGGCATCTACAGTGGCCTGACCTGCCTCACGGGTCGGGCAGTCTGCGCGCGGCACTGGCTGGCGGCGTGTGTTAACCCTATTTCCAACGGGCTCCGGACTACCCCTATTTCCAACAGGGGGGCAGATTCTGCCCCCCAAGATCTCGAAATCAGCCCGGCCGATGTTAAAAATTCAAGCTACAATCGATTCCTCTCGCGCTCAACTCCATTTTGAGAACAGAGAAAATTTCAATTTTCTTTTAGATTGAGGGTAGGGGTTCAAAAGATAAATAATACATTTATATTTACAAATAGGATATAATAAATGTCTGCCTTTTTTAGATTATCCGTAACTCTTGTTTCTTAGGCTTGACTCTATTTAACTTTGACCAACTTTATTCTGTCTTAACTTTCTCACGAAATTAGTACGGATTGACAGGAAATGGCTTGAAAATGGTCATATCTCTCAATCAGGCGAAATTCAAAATTCATGGGCGGTTCTAGGGCCAGAAATGGAGGGGGGAAATTATATTATTTTTCTCATGTCTTCTTTTTGCAGAAATGCACACGCCAGGTACGGTGTGATATCTTTGATGTCAAGCAAAGTTCTCAAATGCAAAAAAATATGTCAGAGGCAGATTTAGGGAGGCCAAAAAGTGGGGTAAAACACAAATTACCTCACCTTTCTGGTATGATAACTTTTCAAATTACCCCGCCTTTATCCACCCCTGCCCGACCCGAGAAACACTCCTGGATCCGCCTATGGATGAATTTTGTCCATTTGGTGTTAGGACTAAAGGCATATCTACGATGCTTTGCTCCATTCAATGCAGACACAACACTAAAATACGTTTTAAGTTAGTGAACCCCCTAATCACGGTACCTGAGCACCCCTATGATATCTTATTGGCATAAAATACACGGATGGGATCAATACATCCTTAATTTTACCCCTCCCGTCCATTATGTAGGTCATTTATTCACTTTGGAAGTTGATTGGATATCTTTGATCCCCTTAGCTCCTGGATCCTCTTATGACCAAAAATATATCGAATTCATCAACGAAATGCTCACACACACTAAATGAACTTGAATGCGGTGAAACCTCCTATTACGGTACCTGAGTTAGCTACTTTCATCATATATACATATATGGTCATGACGTTTTTTACCCTTCCCAACATCCTGTACGTCACCTATTTACTTTGGAAGAGTTCGGATGGATAACATTGTAAACCCTCCATTTTGAGCTTCTGGAACCGCCTATGGCCAGAGTTATATCAAAATATACATCAACTGTCATCTTAAACCTCAGTTATAGCATTCAAACATTATAACTCCTGCCATTTTGTAACAGACAGCTTTATTGTAGGACAAACGCAACGCAGGTGACAATGCTCGGCTTCTGAATAAAATACCCCAAATTAGTAGCCATTGCTCCCCTCTGGCTCATATATTTTCAAAATTTTCGGAACACGCTATTTAGTTCTAGGAAAAGTGACAAAGTTTCAAGAGCCTCTCTCAAACTGTTTTTGAGATACTATGGAAAAACCTGAGGGGTGGGCAGAATCTGCCCCTTGTGGGAAATAGTGCCCTGTTCGCTGTCAGACATTTGTCAGCAGACCTCTAACTTCCTCAAAAGTAACATAGTGCCATAATCGCCTCTTTTTTTCAAGGAACTCAACCTTTACCCGTAAAAATATTAAACTGACTTTACTTAATATTTTCATAGGAAAGAGTCACCGTAAAACCTTAGAACTGTAGCTACATCAGTAGAGGCCTGATTGGAAATACTACTAGTGTTAACATCGTCCGACTACAATAAGCTGCTCAACGCCTCACAGGTCAGGCAATCTGCGAGCGGTACTTGTCGGCTGCGTGTGTCCACATCGTCCGACTACAATAAACTGCTCAACGGAAACTTCAGACTTCTTCCTGACGAACTCGAACAAACTTGACGATATTTAGTAATGTGGACATTCCTACGATATTAGGAAGCAATGTTACAACAATATCAGAAAACAATATTGCAGGCACTCTGCATATCAACATCAATACAACATCTGCAACGTATCCACAACATTGTAGCAAGGTGGAGGCAATGTTTTGACAACATTGTCCTAACAACATAAAATCGACATTGTCACAACAAGTTTAAAAAATTGTCATGATATTGGAACAATGTTGCAGCAACATTATCCTAGCAATAATGCCCAAACAATATGGTAGTAATATTTCTGCAACATGGCTACAACATCGAGGCATTATGGCAGAGAATAATGTGTCTGAAAAAGGAGACATAAACGTATTTGGAGACTCATTTGTGGCAATAACACTATTAAAACACGATTTTGTGAGGATATTGTCTTAATTACAGGAATAATACCGATATTTCACTTACCGTAATGTTGTCCAGACAATATAGTCATAACATTGTGACGTGTCCACAAATCAGTTTTGTGGCAACATTGTGGGACAATGTTGTCACTATATCCGTAACATTGTCACAACATGGTGACAATGATGTTGTGTTACTAAGGTCTCTGCTTGTAAGGTCCACGATGTTTTTCCGGATAATCGGCACCCAAGAAATAGATAAATTAAAGATGTGCGCGCGCAAGTCAAAATAAACAATGAGATCGTCACACCCCGACATTTATGCCACATTCCGGCCTCGTTCAAGAACGTTCCGCAGCCGGAATCCGGGGAAAATCATGACACCACAGCCCCCGGAATTCCGCCTCGGAATATTTCAAAGAACGCCGCCTGGGTAATAGTGGAGGAAAATACCACGAGGATACCAGATCGCCACCTTGGGAAGCTTCTTGAAAAATATCCCCAAATAAATAAAAATGTCTCAGGACGTGCTACGACAGTTCGCGAGTGAGGCTGTCTGCAGGGACGCGTCCCGGTGTCCAGAGCCGTTTTAAACCTCTTGGAATAGGAGGTGTAGTGAGTATAGGTGAGTTCAGGCAGTGATAAAGGAGTTTCAGTGCTTATAAACGTATCCAGACACAGAGATGATTAGCAAAGAGCAGAGGCGAGCACAGACATTTGAAAATTAACCCTCGCCCCACCGGGGGGCATCGATGCCCCCTAAGGTTTTTCCGGGATAGCAGAAAACGACGAGGCGCAGCACCGCGGTTGAGGGCTCTACCTCTCACCCCATCATTTTCCCACCATCCCTGAATTTTTTTACACCGGGTCATAAAAGGTCAGGTCACCAGGCAAGGTCAACCAAGGTCACCTCACTTCAACTTTTGAGCTCCAAAAGACCTACATTTCTAAGTCGATCGTTTTGAAACATTCTACCCTTCATGACCCCTCCCAGCTCTACAAGGTGTATATCCAGGATTTTTCGATTTCGTGATCTAAGACCAGGTCACGAGGTGACCTCTCCCATTGAAAAAGTATGGGAAAAGCTGTCTTATGATCTAAAAGTCATAAAAACGATTGCAAATGCTTGGGCTGCTCAGAAAAGCGTTCTTGGGCACGCTTTCACGGATCCCAGGGGCCATATTTCCCTTAGATCTCTCCGAGGTCATACAAGGTCACCAGGGGTCAAAAACAGCATTTTAGCAATAACTTTTGACCTAATTAAGCTAGAGCGCTGAATCAAACACCATCGTGTATGTCTTGTCACTGGCTTTCATTTGATATGGGGCAAGGTCACTTTGTGACCTTTCGTGACCTCAGGTCACATTAGGTCATAAGGTGACCTATAGAGGTCAAACCACTGGCGGGAGGTCAGAACGTTCCGCATAGCGGAAAAAGGTCTGGCATTTTCCTATCAAATGCACTTTTACCAGATCTCAATAGCTCTAATGGCATAAGAGTTATGCCCAGTTTACTTAAGCATTGCATATTTGAGTGAAAATGGCCGATCTTGACCTAACTTGACCTCTGGAGGTCAAACCGTTGACCTGAGCGCTTAAGCATGTGAAGTAATTTCTTACTGAATTCACGCGAGCTTTCTATTGCAATTCGCAGATTTACGCTAACCCCAATATTTTTGGAGTTAGAGGGGCCATCGATGGCCCCCGGTGGGGCGAAGGTGGCGCCGGACCCCCGGTGGGGCGTAGGTTAAAGTGCCAAGGGCAGGAACGTGCTTCAAACAGCTGAAAAGAGGGAGGTTGATTGATGCCATGCCATTTGTAAGTCACAAGATTTGCGCAAAGACGCGTTCAGGTGAACAAGACCTCTTGGAATAGACCCAAAGCAATAGAGACACTGAAAATATGGGTGGATATCCGGGGGGGTGGGGGGTCAGGATCCCCCTCCTGATTTGGAAATCAAGAGAACCTGGGGGATCAGCCCGGGTCCTACAGCTTCTGCTCTCACAAAATATTTTCCAGTCAATAAGCAATAATGGTTCAATTCGCGGCATTTGTGGGATCGGGTAAGTCATAATTTGACCTATATGTCCCTTTCCACTTCTTTGTAGAGGAGCCGAGGACCAGGGGCGGCACCACGGCTTTCCGTCACGACTCTGTGTCAGGAAAAGTACGGACCCCCGAGCTGGTCTAGGGACCCTCAGCTGAACTAAGCAGCACCCTAACTCTGTGTTTCACAGAGGATACGTCATTTAATGTTGGGCCATGTGCTATTACCTTAACACGCGCAGTGGAGAGGTGTCTGGCGTCAACGTGCAGTGGAGGGTCCTGGAGTGCCCACCCCCTTGAGATCCCGGAAACCAAGAGGGTTAGAAATCACCCGTTGGGAGGTGCGTGCATGAGGGCGATGATGATATACGTTATGGCTAAGTTTCACTGACCTAGCTCAGTATCTTTAAGGCCAAATGAGGTTGTAAAGGTCACATATGAACCGTGCTGGAAACCTATGGAGAAATTCCGTGATTATGCAGAAAAAGCGGTATTACACTGCAAGTGAACTAAGGTCATAGAGGGAAAGTCCCATTCAATGTTCTCTGAAAGTTTGAGGTCAAGGTCATTCAAAGTTAATGACCTATTATTAACAAAACCTATTCCTACTAACGTAAAATATGTATAACTGGCACTGTAGCAGCCTTTTAGCCGGAAACGCAGCTTTGGTCTTGAAAAAGCCTCTGACCTTGACCGGTGACATCGACCTTGACAGTGAGTAATATCAACTATAAAGTCACAGCAAAGCATACGTTATATGAACATACCATCTATCCGGAACACTGGGTTAAATTACATTGACACGTGACCTTGACCCTTATTTGGAATGACTGACACATAACCCGATTATATGGCGTTATTATCAATTATTTATGGTTCCTTGATAGACGTTCTGAGCTTAGCTCCTTTATCCACCTCTAAAGCATCGTGGGAGAATTGGAATTCGAAACAATTTAAGGGGAAAACGTAATTTAGAGCCTGGTCATTAGCCTGAGTCGAGAAATTTGAAAGGCATTTTTTCGAAAAAATTTCAGCCCCGGTTTGGTGCCTCTTGGGATGTACTTTCAGGATATGCCTAAAAATATTTTTTAAAGTTTAGCTTTGCAAAAATTGACCTAAAAATGCCATATTTTCACATTTTTCGCATATTTTGTCTATGTATAGGTATGTTTATTCCGGATAAAAATGGGATTCAATATGCTTAACACGCGCATTGACGGGGGGCGGGTACCCCCCCCCTCGGGTTTTTCGGAGATAGTAAAAAAACGGCGGCCGCGTAGCGCCGCCGTACTTGGTATACCTTTTCCCTCATCATTTTTACAACTTCTGTGAAAAATTTTAAGGTTAGGTCATCTCAGGTCAGGTCACCAGTACCGGTCAAGTGACCCGAGCTCAAAAAAGTTTAAGATAGCATAAGTCGGGGCAGGGTGAACTTATCCGATTGAAACTCATATCACATAATGGCCCCACCGAGTTCTCTAACATATGTTCCGGTATTTTTGATATCGATGACCTAAGGTCAGGTACGAGGCATGACCTCTCCATTGGAAATACATGGGAAAAATGGTTTTTACGAAATAACTCAGTAACGGATGGTTATAGAGCATTTATTTTAGCTGCATTAGACTCGCCTGGGCTTTGCTGTTCTAATGATATGCATTTTATATAATTTGACCCTGACCTGACCTCAGGTCAGGTCAAATCCTTGATTTGACCTAGCAAGGTCAAATTATACATCATTCGATTTGGCTTGCTAAGAGGATTCATACACTTCAAGTCGTTTTGCTCTATCTTTATTTGTTCAGATGTAATGCCCGAAAAAACTGAATTTTACATGTTATCCCTATGACGGGCATGTTTTGACCTCTCGTGACCTTAAATGTGACCTGACAAAAAAATGGTTCAAATGTTTTCGATGGAGAAGTGGATGGGCAGCCCAACGCCGTTTACCGTTTTTCGCTACCTACCGTGGTTCTCGAGATCTTAGGGGGGGACGGGTACCCGCCCCCCGTGAATGCGAAGGTGGCTCAGACCCCCGTCAATGCACGTGTTAATTAGAGCTTCTGAGTGTTTTTCATTGCTCAAGGTAAAAGTGGAATGTATCTAAAATGCGTTCTCGATTTCATTGGTGCTGGAATTCTCGTTACGTTGCATTGGATACATTCTCGCAAAGTTTCACCTACTATACTATACTGTTAGTAGTTTTTTACTTGAAATGTATGAAAGCCAGTAAGTCCCATGTTTAGATAAAAAATTCGGAAGACATTTATACAACTTCGATGTTTATTCCAGATAATTTATGGTATTGAAAATACTTAATTTTTTAAGTTTGCGAACACAAGCCTGAAAACATATTTTGAGAATCAGAGACTGCCTTATGAGGCATGTCAAACGCACACCGCGAAATATTTCCAAACAATGTAGATTGATTTTTACAATACAACCATCTATAGCTCAAACATTTGCTCCAAAGCATCCTTACGTTGATACCGTACATTGATCAGTCAGCCAGTAATTTCACAAAGATCCCGTGAATCAGAACATCTGGGAAGACGGAACATCATGTCCAGATCCTACTCATATCCCACGAGGTTAGCCAGATCTCTCTTTGAGGACAGAATGGGAATTATCTCCCTGTTCTCTGCTCTGGCCCTCACAAAGCCGTCCCTTCTGCTGAACCCACACACAGAGCTCGCAGCCTCCGTCACCTCCTTCACTGCACGCTCCACACCCTGAGTGTGGACGCAAGCGTTCGGTGGCGCCCGGGGCGCCTCCTCCAGCTGCAGCAGCTCCTCTCGGCTCATCTTGCATGTCATGATCGGCTCATGTGCTCCACTCCTGCTGATCAGATTATCCAGCCCATCTGCCTGAACATGCCGTTTGGGGTGCTTTCGAGCTCGTGGTCGCATGTCACCCTCATTCCTGTTTCCTCGCAGCTTTAAAATCTACCTCACTGCGAACCTCCTCTCTGCTCCATCTTCGCTGCTCAGCATGGTGAGTAGGACTGCCTCGTTATGCACGTTCCACGAAGAGCGGCGCAGACTGGGAAGCAGCATCTTCTGCACTTGCGATGAATGAAGTCTAAACAGTCTCAGTTCTTTCAGCACGTGCCTCGGTCCCTCTAGGAAGCTGTGTTTCTTCTTGACCAAGAAGAACATGGGAAAGTATATGGACACCAGGTAGGTTACGATGCTCTCCAGGTTCTTGCAGAGTTCTCCCTGTAGCCCATGCTATTTTGTCCAGAGCTCCAGGAAGGCGCTTCCAGTGTTGAGCCATCGACTGTGGACGCACTTACCGGTCTTGCGGAGCTCCAAGTCTCGTGGCAGCTCACCCGTCCTCACTGCTTGACATCTTCGAAATGCCACGTTGGCATCACCTGACAGGGAATTCACGATGTCGTTTGGGAGGGGGATCAGGTCAGGCCCCACTGAGATGGCTGAGAAACTTGGGTTTGTCCTCATACCAGGTGTATTTTTCACCTTGCTGGTGGTTGGACCGTCCAACTTTTCCACAAGACTCCGGAAGCCGAGCTTGTTTGTGTGGATCTGGCAGATGATCGAGTGAAGTTTTCTGCCAAGTTTTTTCTCAACCCAGGCGATGATTCCTCCCTTATATCCTGCGTTGGTGTTCGTTGAGTCACCGGAAATCATTTGCAGCGTCTTGTCAACCCCGTGTGACTTTATCCACTCAACTAGCAGGTCTTCGACGACTTCAGCTGGCTTCTTCTTTAGCTCCTCCGCAGGCACGCGCTCCTCAGGTCTGTCAATATGTCCGGACGGTTCATCTTCACCATCTGCGACGTCCCTCTTTCCTGGTTTGGTGAGATGAGTAAGGTATCGTCCCTCGCTGTCTTACTGTGTAATGCCCTTCGATTTTTACTCGTGGAAAGAACTTTTGCGTCTGTTCGTCAAAGTACCTGACCTTGGTGGGATCCTGTCAGAGATTAAACATGATGCTGATGATGTCTTCATCATGTGATCTTCTCTCGCCTCTGGAACTGGCAACCATTAGAAGCCTATCCCTGGCTCGTTGCACTTTAGCCGGGTCCACGGCCAGAAACAAAGCGTCAGCGGGAAGGTGGCCACTCTTTATCAGGTCACCCACGTAGGCAGTAGCGACAGCTGCTGCTTCCCTGTTTGAGCCTTGGTAGCGTAGAGATGTTAGAGCCAGTCCAGATATATCCACGGTTTTTCTCTTTTTCTAGACCAGCCACTGCTCTACCGCACGTGGCTGCAGCCTCCAGATTTACCATTTTAGTATCGTTTTTGTTCACGTTACCATCGGAAACATCCATTTGCTCAATGACTCCTCCTGTCTTAGCTGTCTCTTTGGCTCTTTGCTGGTCCATTCTCCTCTCACCAGCGTCCTTTCCGACCTTTTTCTTTGTCTAACCGACATGTTCTTCCTTATCTGGCTGCCCGGAGATCTGTGAACTACCCAGGTGTCCACCTTCGCTGTTCCTCTGTCACCAACTTATCATCCTGGAACTTAATGCCTTGTCTGATGATAGCCCTCAGGGTAGGCAGTTCGCTTGGAAGAAGGTCCTTGCCACTTCCTACATAGTTAGCCAATCTGCTCTGAGACTTGTGGCGAGTCGCAACAGACATTTTCTGAAACAAAGCAATTGTATCAATGCCTGCCCCATAGGTTTTATACAAACGTGGGGTCAATGTTTTAAGTGCGGCATTAGGAATGGTGACAAGTTGCATGGATGTATAGGACATAAGGAGGGCAATTTAAGTAACATTGCGATTAAAAATAACACTAAAAATTCACTCCATTTTATCTAGAAGCAATTAAAAACATTCAGGAGCGCTAATCAAGTAGTTCTAATCACATTTTTATCCGGGATAAATAGCCTTATCCATCGACAAAATATGTGAAAAATATTTTTAAGGTCCATTTTTGCAAAGCTAAACTTAAAAAAATTATGAATATCCTTAAAGTAAATCCCAAGAGGCACCAAACCTAGGGCTGGCATTTTTCGAAAAATGCCTTTCAAATTTCTCGACTCAGGCTAGGTCATCTTCAATCTAGTGGAAGAATTTTAGCCTAGTTGTTAGCAATATTATATGACGTTATCAACTCACCCCTTGGTCTGCAGTGCAGGTCAACTGGTGCGACCATGCGATTGCGAAGATCTCAAAATATGAGTCTGAATTTTAAAGACTGCATGTAAACAAACGACAATTTGTTTAAAATTCGTTCACCACTTGACGCGCTCATGCTTTTTCCGAGTAGCGTGTTCTGGCGTATTCTTATTCCGAGTAGCGATGTCCGAGTAGCGTATTCTGGAGGAGAATGGTTCTCCGGCCACCCTGGAACAATATTTGGGGCACTTTAAGACCCCTGAACTTCGCGTGTTAAGGTCTCCGAACGACATCAGAACCCCGGAGCGTATGGGGCCCCGAGTGGATTTGGCGCTCCTTGAGCTGATTCAGGCCTCTTTGCTTGACTGGGCCTGTGAATTGGCGTGGAGCTCCCGCGTTGGTGTTGCTGATCTGGGGACCCCTGAGCTTTTTGGGGCCCTTAGCTCGTCTGGCACCCTGGTTTGGTGACAGGTCCATTTAGCTGGCCTAGGGCTCACAGAAAACAGAATTTGCAGAGGGTTTCTGACTTGATTTCGGTATCCCTGAGCCAATAAAGGGCCCCTGAGAGACCAAAATAGACGTCTGTACCCACAGTCATGTATTGGAAAGAAATTGTGGTTGTCATTGGTGTGTTTGCAGGAGGCCTGCTCCTTGTTATTTGCAAAAATGATTTCAGTAATCGGGAAAATGTAATGGGACCCTGCGGCCCAGCGGCTTCCCTGAACAAGGAGCAAGCTGGCTCCCGAGAATCCCTTCCAACAGGGAAAGAGTTGGCGACGCCAATGGTCCTGGCAGTTGGTGCGTCGATAAGCCCCCAAAATTTTTATTATTGTAATAATCGTGTTGGGGATATAATGATGCACCAAATGCTGGGATCATAAGACATCTCAGGACTGGAATACACTAGCCTTGAGCATTGAAAAGTATATTATTTCACACGCTGATGTTGCCTGCTGCTAACACGTTTTCATTCAGGACCAGATTAAAAAGCCAAAATGCTAAGCTACCAGATTAAGAAGTACGTTATAGTCGCAGAGTTGTGCGACTCGCGAGTCAGAGTCGGAGTTTAACTCGAATTCCGCTTCGTTCGACTCTGAGCTGAGTTGAGTTGAGTCGAAAAAATTAGACAAGTGAGTTGAGTTGAGTTAAGTCAGTTCACAACACGTCAATGAGTTGAGTTGAGTTGAGTTGTGAAGACAGCGAGTCAAATGAGTTGACGAAAAAAGTTGTCTCAACAGGTAAACAAGGGGCATTCCAGGACAGATCGACCAAGGCTTGACACCACCATATCTAGAAAAAATCTGAAACTTTGTCTCCGAGGTAGTTTTGGGCCAGAAACACGTCTGTGAGAATCTTAGCCCCCTTCAATCAACGGTGACCGAGTTATAGCCCGAGGCATTTTCGGGAGGTCACCCTGTAGACTCATTTTTTATGCTTCATAACTCAAAAACGCATAGCCTGATTAACAAGTTTTGTATATCATTGAACTCGGCTTGAACTATACTTTATTTTGAAAAAGAAAATTTCAAAATTTGAAAATTTTTGGCTTTTAATTTGTTTGACCTTTTCTTTTTGACCTAGCTTGACCTTTTCCCAGTTGAAATTGCCATTTGAGACACCTCAAAAATTTTGATTAATAAAATATCTTTCGATAGGAAAAATAAAAAAATGCGTTCTTGCTATAAGTTCCAAATATTTAGCACCTAAGGTAGGTATGTAGACGGTTTTTGACCACTGCAGTAGTACAGCCTTATGTTTAACGCCGCAAACATAGTGATTGTTTTTGTAATCGGTTGCTGGCAATCATATTGCTTTGTCTTTACGAAATTGTCATCGTGCAAGTGTCAGAATTTATGACAATTAACACGCGCCCACCCGAGGGGGTGGGCAACCGGCCTCCTCAGGTCTCTACAGGTAGTAAAAAAACACCTTAGCGCAGCGCCACCGTACGCCATCTATCTCTAACACAACATATTACAACTTCTGGAAAAAATTTAGGTCTTGGTCATACCAGGTCAAACCGCCAAACCAGGTCAAGAGACCTAACCTCGAAAAAACTTTGGGAAGTGCATCAATAATATCAAATTTAGCCTATCGTGGTTTGATTCACATTACATAGTAAGGTCGCCCAGCAAGATCATTTTTCGTAGCAGGATTTCTATGTCGATAACCGGGAGCAGGGTCAAGGTCATGGTCTTTCCATTAGAAATGCATGGGGCAATTGGTAAATTTTGATAACTTGAGAAAATTAAGAATTGTCGAGAATTGCGATGGAGGTTTTGTTTTTACGTTGTCGTGTCTGGCTTGCCACTCCAGTTTAATTAATATTCTTTTTACCATACAGACCTAAGCCTGGCTCTAGGTCAAAGTAGGTTAATTTTGGCATTTGACTAGGCAATATTATAAGATACATAATCCGTTTGGGCTCAACAACAGTGTTCCAATGGCGCTGAACATTTCTTTCAACGGCTCTCCTCTGTCACCTATTATGCCACAAAATTTAGGTTTCCACTTTGTTCCTGTAAGAAATACTGTGACCTCGAGCAACCTCAAAGATGACACGACCAAACGATTGTGTGTAACATATTCGGTAGTGATTAAAACTGGCTGTTTAGCGGCATCACTCCCAGTGCACAGTGTAATTATTCATCTGGGATTCTGGGATCCGTGTCAGCTATGAAATGATCACCTTGTAAAAATATCATGAGGCAATCTGTTCAAGTGACCAAGTCGAATGCGTTGCAATTTCAGGACACTTTCGCATACATGAGCAGATTCATATTACTTTTTGGGAATGAAATTCTTTCAGACACGTTTGTTTACATTGCATGAATCCTCTCAAACGTATGCTTTGCTGCACTGGGTCACCTTGTATCGATACTATTTTTTCATCTCGGGGGACGATGTAATTGTGTGAGTTAGTGGTGCTCATAGGATAAGTTATATTTGTTTCAATTATGGATAAACTCGCAACATCTTTGTAAATTTTCGTTTAAGGCTGAAAGGTCATTTATTAATAAGTTCATTTGCCCTCGTCTCCCTCGAAACAATGGATCCCTTTCTATCACTTTTAATGGCTGCAATTTTATTTTTATAAATATTGTCCAAGTTGTTTCCAGTTCAGTTTTAGGAGTAGGTGTCTCACTAGAGTCATCACGGGACTTTTTACGGAGACCCCGACCCCACCACCCAAACGAGGAACTCCCACGATGAAGTGTTAATCAATGAACCAAATTTGAAAGTCCCACAAGGCATAACGACGACCGTCTACCTCAGGTCACACCCTCACCAGTCAGTTGCCAGCTGACCTTCAGTATTTACGGTACCTACCACCTCCCAGTTGACCTAAATTATTTTTCCAGAAGTTGTAATATGTTGTGTTAGAGAAAGATGGCGTACGGTGGCGCTGCGCTAAGGTGATTTTTACTACCTGTAGAGACCTGAGGAGGCCGGTTGCCCACCCCCTCGGGTGGGCGCGTGTTAATTGTCATAAATTCTGACACTTGCACGATGAAAATTTCGTAAAGACAAAGCAATATGATTGCCAGCAACCGATTACAAAAACAATCACTATGTTTGCGGCGTTAAACATAAGGCTGTACTACTGCAGTGGTCAAAAACCGTCTACATACCTACCTTAGGTGCTAAATATTTGAAACTTATAGCAAGAACGCATTTTTTTATTTTTCCTATCGAAAGATATTTTAATAATCAAAATTTTTGAGGTGTCTAAAATGGCAATTTCAGCTGGGAAAAGGTCAAGCTAGGTAAAAAAGAAAAGGTCAAACAAATTAAGTCAAAAATTTTCAAATTTTGAAATTTTCTTTTTCAAAATAAAGTATAGTTCAAGACGAGTTCAATGATATACAAAACTTGTTAATCAGGCTATGCGTTTTTGAGTTATGATGCATCAAAAATGAGACTACAGGGTGACCTCTCGAAAATGCCTCGGGCTATAACTCGGTCACCGTTGGTTGGAGGGGGCTAAGAATCCCACAGGCGTGTTTCTGGCCCAAAACTACCCCGGAGACAAAGTTTCAGATTTTTTCTAGACATGATGGTGTCAAATTGAAATATTTTTGGTCGTTTTGTCCTGGAATGCCCCGCAAAGTAAAAGTGTTTGAATTCGCCTACCTTTTGTAAACCTCCTTTAGCCTCCTTTTAATACCCTTTCCCTCCAGAATTTCGATTGTTTGAGTCAAAGTTTCAATTTGTTTCAATATAATATATGGATCAATTCCTTATTTTAAAGGCCCATCCGGTCTGAAGAAATCCCACAAGTAACAATAAGAAAGGCACAAGTAATACATATACTCGAAAAATTAAACAGGTTCCTATCACTGGCCTTGTCTTAAACATTTGAAGCGGCGGAACGCACTACAAAATACATTTCAAATCTCTCAAAAACTTATCATCTTCAATATTTAGCATTACCTCTTTACTTCAACCACTCCAATAACACGCGTCGTCGTCGCTGATTGTTCTCGTCAGTGGTCGTCGTATGAGAATATTTTGCGCCATTGCTGTCTTTGAAGAACAAATTCAACCGAGTATAGGTTCAAGTTTAATCAGCCTCAAGGCAAAAAGTGTAAACATCAAGTGATAATTCATAAAGCCATGCAAATATTTATATACCTACATGCTATATTGTTTCTTTTGTCCTAAGTGCGCCTTCTGCCGCCGCTATTTTCATTTTGCCTATTATAAGCAGATACTGCTATTAGCATAAACAATTTAGCCTCTGATTTGACAGAAATGTTGAGAGGCCTTTATCGCAAGAATCAGAGGAATTATTTCATGTTACTGTTTTTGTCTGATCAGAGACCCTTGCTTGGCGTCTGTGTTTTAATTGGAAAGCTATACGTTAGCATTTTTTTATGAAATCGTGCTCCAATTTTGAAGAGCGATAGTTATGTACTTTTAGCTTGGACCTTTTTTGACAGTATGGAGGCTCAATTTTTTGCCTGTGTTAGTGTAACCTTAGCCCTTTTAGGTTCCTTTCCATTCAATTTCCCTAGTTTATAGTTTAATATGCAATGTTCCTTTTAGAAATAATTGCAACATGCGGTAGCTCTTTTGGTCAGTGACAGCCTGGAAAAATTAAAAAGTTATTCATGGTTGCTGGCAAATTTTTAAGCAATGTTTGAATGCCAATTAATTAATTAATTTTGCCTCTATTAATCTTCCGTTTCGTGTCAGACTTTCTGAACAGCTTGTTTTTTGCTGGTTTATTGATTTATTTCTATATTATTTATATATTTATCATTTATTCATTTTATTTAGAAAACGAGTCAAAGTTTGAGTTGAGTTGAGTTGTGAGTTGAGTCAGAGTTGAGTTGGATGAATTTAGCCTTGAGTCAGAGTGGAGTCGACTCACTGAACTCTTGATCATGAGTTAAGTCGGAGTTGAGTCAACCGCTCTCAGCACTTGAGTTGAGTTGGGACGACTCAAGAAAATTCTGAAACGCACAACTCTGTATAGTCGCTATCCTTTCAAAGACCGAGCCAATTGCAGAGGTTTGAACCCGTATCTCATTTTGAGTTTCCGGACAAAAATATGATTGAATGCTCGAAGTGTGTTGAAATGTATGTACATGCCGGTTTGCCAGTCTGCAGAACGTGGCAGATTTCGACGAGATCTCGTTGGGGCAGCCTCGGGGCAGACCTACCGATTTGGGGCAGCTTTCGGTCGAGCTTGGGGCAGAGGGGGCTCTCGGGGCAGGTTCTAGTACTTGGGGCAGCAGTCAGTCTCGGTAATCACAGAGGAAGGAAGAAAAAATATATAAAAGAAACGACAATCATTAGTTGAAAATGTGCTGGAAAAGATAATTTGTCACAAAAGCGTCCTATTTGTCATTAAACAGAATATGGTTTAAAAGATACCAGATGAAGGAAATTTCTAATTGACGTAGAGTTCCTGGAAGTGAATAATAAAATCAGGCAACGGGCACCTCTCAAAAGCTAAATTTATAATTACTTTCTAAGTTTGCAAGCCAAATCTAATTAAACTTACATAAAACTATCTTAGAACTCGAAATACAATTTCCTTGTATGTAGTTTTTGCATTTCCTCCTCTATGTTTTGATCGCCAAAGGCCGGCAAATCATGCCAGCCTTCCCCCTCCCAAGAACGAATGCCGGTGCGTGGTGTGACGTCAAATGGGCGTAAGGGGATCTTCCTTCTGTTGGGTCTTTTGGAAATATTCCAAATTGTATGATGTTTTCATGCAAACTTACGAAAACAAAAGGAAAAAATGCTTTAGCTGTGGAAAAATGATTTTTTTCACTTAAAGGTCCCCCACCCCATTTTAAAAGGCAGCCAGGCGTGCCCCCACCGAGATCCCAACGATAACAGCACCCTTACGTTAACACCAGAAACATTAATTTAAACGAGTCGCGGCACGCCCTGCTAGGAAATGAAGCAAAATCATAAGATAGCAAAAAACAACTGTGTTACTATTTAAGTAATTGCTATAAAAAGGTTGCTTAAAGAAGGCTTCTGTAAAATGTTACAAAAGCCTCGACCATTAACCCACTGTTAATAAAAGAGAGACTGGTCACACATAATCGTTTAGTGTTAGTGCTCATTTCCATGCAGACGACCCCATGCGGATTTAACACGCGCATTGACGGAGGTCTGAGCCACCTTCGCATTGACGGGGGTGGGTACCCGCCCCCCCTAAGATCTCGAGAACCACGGTAGGTAGCGAAAAACGGTAAACGGCGTTGGGCTGCCCATCCACTTCTCCATCGAAAACATTTGAACCATTTTTGTCAGGTCACATTTAAGGTCACGAGAGGTCAAAACATGCCCGTCATAGGGATAACATGTAAATTCAGTTTTTCGGGCATTACATCTGAACAAGTAAACATAGAGCAAAACGACTTGACCTATATGAATCCTTGCAGCAAGCCGAATCGAATGATATATAATTTGACTTTGCTAGGTCAAACCAAGGATTTGACCTGACCTGAGGTCAGGTCAGGGTCAAATTATATAAAATGCATATCATTAGAACTGCAAAGCCTAGGCGAGTCTAATGCAGCTAAAATAAATGCTGTATCACCATCCGTTACTGAGTTATTCCGTAAAAACATTTTTCCCATGTATTTCCAATGGAGAGGTCATGCCTCGTACCTGACCTTAGGTCATCGATATCAAAAATACCGGAACATGTTTTAGAGAACTCGGTGGGGCCATTATGTGATATGAGTTTCAATCGGATAAGTTCAACCTGCTCCGACTTATGCTATCTTAAACTTTTTTGAGGTCGGGTCACTTGACCTGTACTGGTGACCTGACCTGGGATGACCTAACCTTAAAATTTTCACAGAAGTTGTAAAAATGATGAGGGAAAAGGTATACCAAGTACGGCGGCGCTACGCGCCGCCGTTTTTCTACTATCTCCGAAAAACCCGAGGGGGGCGGGTACCCGCCTCCCCCGTCAATGCGCGTGTTAAGTTAGTAATTACCTGGAATTTAGCAGACAAGTAGACGAACTAGTAACATCTACTAGAAAACAAGGGTTCACTGAGGGGGATTTGCGGGGGAAAGTGATAGTTGTAAGGCGAATGACAAGGAAGCGGGGATTTACTAAGAAAGATCACCACGAAACAAAAACAAAAGACGAAATTCGAAGATTAGTGATGACACTCCTAACCATGCACACACATCCAAAAAAAGAATCAAAACGTTTTTCACACGCACCAACAGACACTCACGCACGGCTCATTCACACGTACACACGCAAGAACTATAGCACCACAGCACGTTTGACTATTCATTATCTCTGCGATATTTCAGGAGGTAGAAGTTTCTAATTTGTTTTCTTTAGAGTAGCCTTTTTCAGGGGCACATCATCAATATTGGGAAAAAGCGAGCATATAATTTCGTTCCATGCACTCGGAACTGTATACGAAAGGGAAAATCAACGATAATTAATTGGAGTAAGGGGAATTTCAAAATGTTGAACCAACCTGGTTATCCCTGGATTTTGACGACGAAAAAGTGAACTCAAAAATAGGAGGTGCCAAGCCAGCAACAACCTTTGACAGAATTATGATATTCTGTTCGGAAACCAAATCGGGAAAATTTAGGACGCCTAACTCTAAGAAAATATCATTGGTTTGTGAAAAATAAGGTTTCTTTGCAATAATTCGGACTGCTCTTTTTCGCAATTTAACAATTTTGTCGAGTCTGGATTCGTAATTTATATATATTAGAAATAGAAGAGGCCCTAGGATCGAACCTTGCGGTACCCCCATAACAACTGGCATTGCATTTGTTGTAGTGTTCCCAATGCTTGTTTGTTGAACTCTGTTTGATAAGTATGAGCAAAGTATTTCATAAAGTTTTCATTGAATTCCAATGTGCTGTATTTTGGCCAAAAGGATGTCAAAACTAACGGTATCAAATGCCTTTTTGAGTCCAAATATATTCCGCAGATGAATTTTCCCTTTTCTAATTTTTTGGTTATTTCATCATAGATAAGGACAATGGGCATATAAGTTGAATGGTGTTTCCTAAAGCCGAATTGAAGAGAGTAGAGGACGTTGTTTGAGTTAAGATAGTCAAATACCTAGCAATATATAAGCTTTTTTCAGAATTTTAGATAATATTGGGAGCAGAAAAATTGGTCTGTAATTTGTGAATTGATCATTTTTGCCTCCCTTAAAAGCTGGAATAATTTTAGCTATCTTTAACAAATTTGGGAATACTCCGGTCCTTAAGCAGATGTTAAAGAGGTACACGAGATGGTGTATGCATGCTTTATAGGTTGAATTTAGAATAAACGAACTGATCTGATCAATGCCTCCTCCGACTGCTTTAAGTGAAGTAATAATGTTTTCAGTTTGTTCCGGGGTTGTACCAAGATTTAGGTCAAAAGGTTCATTAGTTGGGTATTCTAAGTAGTGAGTTGGATTCACTTGCGATGTTGGAATGTTCCGCTTTAGCTTAGTTCCAATTTTCGAGAAAAAAGTATTGAAACCATTTGAAATTTCCTCTGTAGTGTTGAAGTTTGTTTCGCATATCATTGAAGGTTACCAGATATGATCTTTCTTCTGAGGATGTTTTGTTCATAATTTCGTTCAGAAGCATCCATGTTTTTCCCATTATTTTTATTAGTGTGGAAAGAGTTTGCGTAGTAGTTCTTTTTGCATCGCTTAGCACTTTCGATAGAATATTCCTGTGATGTTTATATCCTGCTTCAGTTTCCATAACCTGCTCACAGTGTTCAGATTTATGCCTTGCTTTAGATAGTATAAATTTTTTATATAGGTTATTTGATTTGATTTGATTAGCATATAGCTGTCAATAGAAATATTTTTGATAGTATTGCTTGATGCGGCTTGAAAGCAGGGCCAAATGATGTCACCAAGGCGAAGAGACATCGCTCTTAAATATACTTTTGAATAAAGGTATCCTTGAAATCGTGCATCATGAATGCAAGATAGCTGCCGTGCGTTAGTGTCTATTGCTTTGGTACGTGGAGGGCCGTGAGTACGTTGTCATCGTCGGGTCGGATGCACAGTTTTATTTTATTTCTGGGCGTCTCGTTTAAAATGGAGTAAATAAAACTTGCATGGGTAGCCCCCCATCGTTGGAGGAGTCTGCCCAGCAACCAAATTTCTGCCCCAATTGGGGCAGGTTCTGGGCTGCCCCAAGCGCCTCGTTGAGTCGCCTGCCACGTTTTGCAGACTAGTTGGTCTGACCTCCCGAGCATGTCATGCTCCGGCTCGTGTAAAAATCCTACCATCATAGGGTTTCATACGGTATTTATAGGCATTGCCTGAATTTTATTGTCTTCATTTTCTTACGAAAAACATCCACTCCTGCGGCCCCGGCCGGACCGGGACCCCCTCCCCCTGGTTTGAAAAAGAGATATCCAGCCCTGACTGAAGAGGCCTGTAAGGGCGCAGACAGCGGGAAAGGGGGTGGTTGGGTTGCTCAGAGGCGTATCCAGATACGGCATGATTGTGATTACCCTACACAGAGGTGTGTCTAGATGAGCAGAGGTGTATGCACCTAAAGATATTTAAGCAACTGAAAACTGGGGTGCAAATGGGCAGGGTCCTGCCTACGACTCCTGAAAAAAATGCGTTGTGCAGAGACGTGCTCAGACACGGGCATGATGGTAATAGTGTGTAGCGGCATAGACAGAATGCGGAAATCGGGGTGCAGAGGACAGGGACGTGCAGAGAAGAGCAGTGGCGGATCCAATAAAGAGGGGCAAACTGGATGTGGCCTCCTGTAAAGCATGAAATAGTATCTTTTGCCACCCCCCTTAAAAGTACCTAATTCTGACCGTTTTTCTTTAAACATACTATGTTTTTGCGATTATTTCTCGATTAAGCCCCCTCCCCAAACGATGGTTTGGCCCCTCTAAAACTAGCTCCTGGACCCGTCAATGGAGAAGAGAGAGGGACATCTTGGAGGATGGGGGAGTTTGAAGTGACATTTTAGGGCGGCGGAATCGGCCTTTCAGGAGGCGCTGAGTGTCTATCGGAGGTCAAGTGCTCCCTTTCCCCTTCCCTCTTTGATCTGCCTATGCTAGGTTTACTGAGATTGAAAAGCTTGGCCCCTGAGCATCCACTACACCGACCCTACTGAGACCTGATCACACTTCTGCTCACCTGGTGCATCTCTAGGCAAAGCCTTCCCCTTTTCAGCTGTCTGAGCGCGTCTTCGAATATTTTTCTGCGTCTGGTGATATCAACCCTTGTTCAAGAGGGCTGATCACGCCTCTGCCCAGAGAACCGGCTGAACATGTTTATGCTCACTGCCACAATCATCCCCATGTATGAACATACCGATGAGTCTAACGTCCCTCTTTTCCGCTGCCTCAGGATGCCTCTGTGCATTACATTCCCACTTTATATGGTCTGGCACGTTCACCTGAGCACGGCTCTATGCAACAAACCTCTGACCTTTCCAGCCGTCTGGAGCACGGCCTTTGCACCCCCAATTGCTGTCCGTATAGGCCTCCACTCGCACAATCATCCCTGTGTCTTAACCCGCGCCCCACCGGGGATCCGGCGCCCCTGCACCCCACCGGGGGCCATCGATGGCCTCCGCGAACTCCGAAAATGTGGAGGGTAGCGCAAATCTGCAAAGTGCATTAGAAAGCTCGTGTGAATTCAGTAAGATTTTACTTTGTATGCTCAAGCGCACAGGTCAATGGTTTGACCTTCAAAGGTCAAGTTAGGTCACGATAGGCTATTTCCACTAAAATATGCAATGCTTAAGAAACATGGGCAATGGGCATATCATACCATTAGAGCTATAGAGATCTGGTAAAAAAATCGTTTGATAGGAAAATGCAAGGGCTTCTCCGTTAACCGCGCCCCACCGTCCGGCGCACTTCCCACCGGGGGCCATCATGGCCCCCTCTAACTCCGAAAATATGGGCGTTAGCGAAATCTGCAAAGTGCAATAGAAAGTGCGTGAATTAGTAAAAATTACTTGCATGTTTTAGTGTCAGGTAATGGTTTGACCTCAGAGGTCAAATTAGGTCAAGATCGGCTATTTTCACTCAAATATGCAATGATTAAGCAAACTGGGCATAACTCTTTGTCATTAGAGCTATTGAGGCCTGGTAAAGTACATTTGATAGCAAATTGCCAGTACTTTTTCCGCATGTGGAACGTAAAGACCTCCCGCCAGTGGTTTGACCGCCAGAGGTCACCTCGTGACCTAATATGACCTGAGGTCACGAAAGGTCAAAAGTGACCTTGCCTATAAATGCATACAGAAAACTATGGTTTTTTTCACTCTAGTCATTGTATATTTAAATACTGTTTTTGATTGTCTTATACTTAAGTCTTACTGATCCGTGTTAAAACGTTGTTCTAGCGTTAGTATTTGAATTTTTTTTTTATATAATAGTTTTGTTTTATTTCTATACAAATAAAATCTATAATTTCCTGTAGTGTAGTTTAATCGATACTTTAATGTTAGTAGTATTTTTTTTTTTAGGTAAAATTTTAAATATGTTAAGTTGTTTTTTTTATAAATTTTGGTTAAGTGAAACACAATGACCTCCGGCCAGTGGTTTGATCTCCAGAGGTCATCTCGTGACCGAGAGAGGTACACACCTGAACCGCGGTGCTGCGCATCGTCATTTTTCTGTTTTCTGTTATTACGAAAGAACCTCAAGGGGATCATTTATGTCCCCCGTGGGGCGAGGGTTATCCTTCGCCCCGTTTGGGGGTGTTATAAACATCCCCCTTGGGTTTTTCCGGCGTCATGAAAAAATGGCGACGCGAAACGCCGCCGTACTCGGCACACCTTATCCCTGAATGAATTGCGCAACTTTTTCCATAAATTTAAAGGTTGGGTCGTTTCAGGTTAGGTCACCAGTGCCGGTGAAGTGACCTCACCTTCAAATATGTTTAAGGTGACATAAGCACAAAGGCGGATCCAGAATTTCCGATCAGGCTGGGGGGGGGCATCTGGACCAGTGGGGCGCCACTTTTGACCGGCAAAACCTATCAGGAGGGCGCAAAGTCCTATCAGTGGCCGTCGATGTTTGCATCCTGAAGAGGAGATTGGGAAGCGACATTTCAGGGGGTGCCATCGACCTTACAGGGGGGGGCGCCGTGACCATTTCAGGGGGCACCGAGGGTCGATGACCACCCGTGTCTCCATTTGCCCCCTGGATGCGCATATGCATAAGTGGGAAAAGGGCACATTAATCGAATTGAAACTTATACCACATGATGGCCTCACCAAATACTAAAACATATATTCCGGTATTTTAAACGTAGATAATCTTGGGTCAGGTACGGATCATAACCAATCCATTAGAAATGCTTAAGGAAAATGGAAATTCGTCGAACATGTCTCTATTTCTGTAGATAACGCTTGGAATGCCTTCGTATTCTCCAAATAATAGTATCCTAGGCCTCTTTATGGGTTCGTGTTGCACGGTTGGACATGTGACCTCTGAGAGGTCATCTGGGGCTATACTTAAAACGCGCATTAACAGGGGTCTGAGCCACTTTCGCTTAGATGGGGGGGGCGGGTACCTCCCTCCCAAAGATCTCGAGAACCACGCTAAATAACGAAAAATAGGTGCTGGGTAGCCCATCCACTTCTCTATAAAAAATAATTGAAGCATTTTTTGTCCGGTCACATCTAAGGTCACTAGAGGTCAAGACACGCCATCATAGGGATAACGTGCAAATGACGGTTTTTGGCCATTACCGTAAAACAGGGTAACTTTAGCCGTCGGTGTAACTTTAGCCAAAAATAGGAATGTGATTTCGGATGTTCTTGTGCCCAATATACTCAAAGAAATGGAACAATGTTGTTGCCATGGGAACGTGCATACCCTGTGAAGTAGTTTGAGGCATATTGGTGCAATTTTGATTGGAATAAGTGTCCATGGTCTGCTTTGCAAAGGTGCTCTGAAAATCCTAAAAAGATAATGTTTGTTTGATGGTACCCCTCCCCGTGAACTGACGGAAACCAGCATAAAGTTAAGCATATTCATGTGTTGCTTGGATGCTGGAGTGTTCATATCATTTGTATTTTTCCATATATATTTGATATCTCAGAGTTGAGAGGGGGTGGCTAAAGTTTCCTAGAGCTTTGGGCCAAAATCAGCCTAACTTTGGCCACCTGAATTTTGACACGGAAATACCACAAGGAGTGGGCATACAATGCCAAAATGAAGCAATTGAAACTGAAGCGGCGTTGGAGATCGCTCATGGACCAGTGGCGTGCCACGTCCTCGGGGAAGAAGCATGGAACACTGCCAAAAACACTGTTCCCTCGGAAACTGAAACAGCTGGTGGAAGTTCTGAACACCGACAACCTGATCGCAGGCTTCCGTACATGCGGGCTCCATCCGGTAAGTCCAGACCTTGTCCTGGCAAAGCTTCCACGCGCAGAAGCTGTGAACATGATGGATGACCAGATAATGGATCATCTGAAGACACTTCGGGGACAAAACGAGGAAGCAGGACCATCTCATCGGCGAACCAGGTTGAATATCGCAGCGGGATGTGCTGTCGGCGATGACGGAAGCAGCTCCGATGCGGAAAGCAGGGCGCCGCCTCCCAAGCAAGTGAGGTTGGCCCAGACATCGGAAGATCCTGTGCTGCCAACGGGTCTGGTTGGCATCTCTGATGTGACTTCTCTTCATGTTGGTGACTTTGCAGCTGTTGGCCTGAAGAGCCGTTTTCAGAGGAGACTGTTCATAGGCCAGGTAACAAATATCGAAGAGGAACAGGTTGAGGTTTCCTTCTTGAAGCCAACAGGGACACTCACGTGTTCCCAGAGAAAGAGGACAAGAGCACGGTTGCTTTGACAGACTTTGTTGGAAAGGTCGCAGACATCGTGCCCGACCGCCGCGGATCATGCTGGTCTGTTCCGTTCGAGCTGAACAAAGTGGCCTGAAAAGAAATGATCTGACATCCAGAAATAATGGTTCGAAGCCAGATATAAGCGTGAGGTTCCTAAACAGCTGAAGTCTGCACTAAAAACCATAATCATAACATCTTAGGAAGAGTACAAGTGATTCAAGTACCCAATACTGATATGTGTCTGTGATTTTTTAAGTGATTTCATACAAATGACAGCCCTGGGCAATTATTAGCCTTTTTTAAAACCCGAGAAGTGGCTAAAGTTACACCACTGCTGCCTTTCTTTGAGAAAATCCGCAAAAATCACAATATATCATAGTGTTTCCCTCAGCTGGCTAAAGTTTGCCTTTTCAGGTTAACTT
This sequence comes from Lepas anatifera, assembly GCA_034440635.1. Taxonomy (NCBI): domain Eukaryota; kingdom Metazoa; phylum Arthropoda; class Thecostraca; family Lepadidae; genus Lepas; species Lepas anatifera. The sequence goes on from JAOTON010001490.1 coordinate 1,019,905, forward strand.
TAGCCACATAAGAAATTTTAAAAAATGTGTTTTTGACGCATACAATCAAATTTTGCTATATTGACTGCAAAGACGAAGTCGTTCCACCAATTTAGAGCCCTCCAACTCCCTCGTACTCTTCCAAACAAGAACAGGGCACAAGGAAAAGTCCCAAAACTATGCTAAAGTTACCCCGTTTTACGGTACATCTGAATAAGTAAATATAGAGCAAAATAATTTGCACCATTAGGGGAGAGTGCCCATATTGCGCCACCTTAAGCAAGATTGCTCATTTCTTGGAAATAATTAATAACTGAGGGTTGATATTGATACACTGTCTTCCTGAAACATTTCTTAACTTTTTTGGACCCAAAAATGTCCTAAATTTCTCATTCACGCCCGCAATTTTCGATTTAGCGCGATGCTGCAAAGGACGCATTTTCAAAACTTGTTCGACAAATGCGCCCAGTGTATGGCGCAATTAGATTCAAATGCGCCCACCTAATTTGCATGCATTTTCAATGGATTGAAAAAATAAGGTTTGCGAGTTAGGAAATTACTTACATATCGCATGTTTAAGCCCGTAAAATAGTCATTTCTATTCAATTTGTTTGATGTATTAACCCGCACCCTGCCGGCGGTGCTGTTTTTTCCTCCTCTCGCCGTTTCAATGCGAATATCTACATCCAACTAACCGTCCCGATGATAATGCTCGGGGTAGCTGTTCCTATGTCAATTTTGCATCATTCCCGACAAACAGAAAGTAGATACCTTTTCAACTTTTTGCGTAAAGCGAAAGTTATTGAGATGATGTTCGCGCTTTTTTACTCACGCCGGGCAGTGGCGGCCCGTGCCGCGGACCGCCGGGGCCCGCGACAGCCTCTGACACAGACCGGGCTCGTCAGCGCAGGCGGCAGGTAGAAGGGTGACAATTTTCGTGGTTTGGTCAGCTGATAGCGATTGAGGGGACGATAAGGACACACGTGAAAATACGGAACAATGGCCCAGCCAGCATCTCTAACGCTTGCTTCCTGGAAAACGTCCCCAGACGGCATGGCGACAGCGCCAGGGGGCTCAACAACATCACCAGGGGCTAATGGGGTGAGAGGGGTGGTCTCAGGCCACCCTCCTTGTATCATGGTGTTACCCAGGGAAGATTTCCACGCCAAACTTGACATTGTGCCAGGTTCACAGCTGGATGGCAAAGGGACAATTTGCCGTGTAATAGGGTAGTTAACGGATGGGGATGTAAAAAGATCCATTGGTAGTAATGGTGCAATTATCCCTAGCCTTTTAGTTCCTTGAATTTTCCTGTACATCTAATTGAATACTCATGTGATTTAAAAAAAATTGAATGACGAAAAAGATACACACCCTCTCTCCATGCATGCCTAGATTATGACATTTCCTTTTTATTTAGCTATTTCTGACACCACGTCACTCTGTGAAAACTCTGTGTCCGAATTCCCCGAAAACATCCCTTTCCTATGGATGCCATTTTCTTTCATCTATAGCCAGGTAGAGCGCATGTCAGTACGGCTAAGTTTAGCGAACCGAGGTGCGATCTTTCCGTCAGTATCCAAGACAAGACGATGCACGAAAAATCTAAACATGTCAAATTAATTCCCCGAGAATCCATATGTTCACAATGTGTATAAGTACAATGTAGCGGGGACTGCGACAGTTGTTTGCTAGGATATATCCGACAGGTCACTAGTGGTTTACGCAGATGGCATATCAAACGTCAAAAAATGTCTTTTCCGCTTTTGAAATGGTCCCATATAATTGTTTCGCCCTTGGGGCGTCATCACACAGCGAATGCAGATGCTCGTCGGCCCGGCCGCCACACTCAGCGCCCAGGCACTGTACCGGCGCCAGGTGCCGGTACCGCTTGTCTGAGGCTGTACCCGGGATGCGGGGTAAGCGGGACGCGCCGCGCGTGCCGGCCGCTGTGGTCGGAATGAAACCGCAAGGTTTGGTTAAAAGGGCTAATTTAGGCATATTTGATAGGAATTCACGTGTGAAACATATACGAACAAGGTGAAAAATGATTGAGGTTTCTTTTGAGTCCCTGTGAGGCACATACAACCGCCTACAATTCAAGTTCTCTATCAGTAAACCAGAGGAGGTTTTTTTCAGCCATGCCGGCAGGGCGCGTAACTCCCGGGGTGCCGGCAGAGCGAGGGTTAACCTTGTTCACTTTTTATCATTCTCATTGGCACTGGTGGATCCAGGGAGGGGGGGCAAATTAAGCCATTGCCCCCCCCCCGCCCCCAAACCCTCCGTTGCTACCTCTTTGCCTCCCGAATTTCTTCAAAAACCATATGTTTTCCATCCATGAATAAACCATCCATGAATATCAACATCTTAACGGTTCGATTCCTAGCAACCGATGATGTCGTGTTGGCATGTGGGGGAGAGCGGGGAGAGTTGCATCATGGACAAGTTGTATCAGAGCGATTTTTTCCAAAACTATCCAAGAAATAGCGCTTCCGACACGACCAGATTATGCGGCATGCGGTCCGCCATCTTTCTTTATACTGCCGTCTGCTTGGCTTGGCGCGTTTCGCGGTGAGTGTAGAAAATGTGTTTTCGGGGTGTCATTCTGTAAAATTTCGTCGTAAGGAAATGTGTGTTTTTGTCATTCAGATGATCACGAATCGGAAGGATCGCTGTAGCAGTGGTAAGGGTAGATTCTCTTCGTGCGTGAGAAGGATTTTCTCGGCTGGCCACTGGTTGTTGAGCACGCGGACGTTTTTTCCAATGTGGGAGGTTGGTACATGTTGTATCAAGGCCAGGTGGGGTATGTTGTACCAGTGATACAACTCACCCCAATGTTCATGTAGCTCATTAGGGGTGTCGCCACAGATTCGTTTTTTTCCAAAAACACTATATTGTCACATGTAGCCACAACGAAAAATTAGGTAAAATATTTTTGATGCAAAAAGTGCGGGTCAGGATAAGTGCAAGACGGGCCGCGCTGATGGAATGAAAGCAAAAGGCAAAATTAAAGTCTAACAAGTCCAGTGACGAATCTAGGATTTCGTTAGGGGGCAGGCTCTGAGGGGGGCGCCGAACCTGGGGGCGCCGAATCTGAGGGGCGCCAATTTACCACCCAATAGGCGGACAGTGTCGAAGAAAAAACGCTTTTAAAAAACGTATTTGTAAATGCTTATTTTCATGAAAGCAGCCTTTCAGTGAAACATGTTCACGTTTACCATCAAACATATTTCGGGCCGGCAAGGTTTCGCCCTGAAAGTAATGACTGGTACATTGGTAGAAAATGCTGGACTACACTGAAAAAAGTACGCCAGAAAGCGGATTTTATCTACGGTGCCAAAATCCACTCTTCTTTCGGCGAATATTTTACACCCCATATCAACACAAAATGACATGAAACAGGAATAATAAAACCCCAACCCGTGGGTCGTGAAAATATCAACTAACAAAAAGTACACCATTTTCAGGATTCTTTCTACGGTGCCAAAATCCACTCCTCTCTCCGGCATTATTCCACAACCTATTTTACACCGGTGTAATGCAAAAATGCATGTTTTTTGAGGGAATATTCCTACACCACTGGAGTAAAAAGATTATCAGACAAATCGGAACAGTGTGAACTAGAATTGGGGGAGTAAAAATATATTAAAATGTGAAATTTCCGGCGTAAAAAATCTTTGCAAGGTGCAGAATGAACCCGCGTTCAATATTCCATTGCTGCTGAAAAGAAACAAGGATTAAAAATAACCCAGTTTATTCTCATTAGGCACTTAAGATTAGTTTACTCTGATAACAATGATTAATATACACTTTGATGAACATACACTCCAACGGAGAGTTTAAATCACTTGTACTTATAATCACTTCCAATCATCTAAGTACCTCTAATTAGCACTTTTATCTTGAACCATATTGAAATTGACTATCAATCACTACAATAATTTCGTTTGTCTTTGCACAGACATGGCTTAAGCTTACAACTTTCGCCATACCATAGGATTCGCTGGTTTTGCTCCTCGCAACGTTTCCTGTTGTATCATTCATTAACACCAGACAATCACCACCCATCACCGAAGATCACTTCTTTGAGGCGCAGCACACTTTTTTGAGGGGGATCACGAATCCCCCTGAAAGGTCGATGGCGCCCCTTGAAATGTAGTTTTCATACCTTTGCCTTAAGAAACGAGATTTGTTTCCTCGCAGTGGGATCTGGTGGCTCCTGGCAGGTTTTGGAGCCCACAGGAAGCCGGTTTCCCCAAAATCGGAGCTCCTGGTTCGGATACAGTTACCCTGTGGGTCTATAGGGCTAACCCCGCCACCCCTCTCCGCTGCTGTCGGAGATGAGGAGACCGGCTCCCCACCTTTGGCTTGTAATATCATCGAAAAAGCCTAATCCTAGTGGCCATAAACCCTTTATGACAGACCCTGCCCTAACCCCACCCACCGTGGATCTTGCCCCACACTTGAAGCCCTTAAGTGGCTTTATATATATATATATATATATATATATATATATATATATATATATATATATATATATATATATATATATATATATATATATATATATATATAGCCACAGGGCGTTGCCACTGGGGACCTGGGGAAGGACTGGGCCAGCTCTTTTGGCCGAAAATAGCATTGAATATGCAGGGTCTAACTGATGTAGGTAGTGTTTTATCACCATCCCCCCACTCGAACATCTAGGGCGACGCCAATGGCGGGGCGGGGGCCCGGCTGCAGTCACAGGGGGCCCGGGTAAAACACAGGGGGGAATGCTCTGCAATTGCTGAGAATGGGGGCTCGGCTTCGGCAGTGGGTCAGGGGTAAATTATGAGAGGTCCAGTCGCACACTCAGAGGCTCTAGGTGGACTACAAGGGACCCGGGTACGCTACATTTGAGTGGCATTTTGAAGGCAATTTGCGGGGCTGGGGTACAGCCGTAGCTGCCGGGCCCCTTTGCGGGGGGCAGTGGCTGTGGTGAGGGGCGTTTCTTTTCATTGCTTAAGGTGAGCCCAAAGCGAGGGCGATCGCCTTATCGCCCCCCCTCACTTGGATTCGTACCTGGTGCCGGCATTGGTGAAATGTCGTATTTTTATCGATAAGTCCGCCATATTGAACTTATGATCTGTATACTGACCTCGATTTATAAATAACGGGCAGGGGCGCAGCCAGAGCTTTGGTATGGGGGGGCACACCAACTTTGAAGGGCATCCCGGGAAAAAGGGCACTTTTTAACGTGACCTAAAAACTTACTATATCTTTGTTTATATCATTTTTTGGGCATCTTTGGCTCAATAAAAATGCAAATAAATCATTGACGGAGAAGGAAAACTCTATTAAACCGAAAAAAATCATCAAAATGCCATGGAAGTGGCCGAAACACGACTGTTTTGGATATATTTAAGGGCAAATCAGTCAACTCATGCAAGTACTTAACATCAGAGAAATCAGCGGAGCACGTGATATCTGTTACCATGTGCAAGTTAAGGCATATTGGAGTCGAAAATTTATTTGTTATGCCCATTGGTTTTGTCGTAACGAGTGAGCCCTGGCTGAACGCGGATAAAGTTTCTTGCCTCCCACAATCGCCGTGGGACGAGGAGTGGCATAGTGTCTTTGGAAGAACAGAAATTTGCTGCCGGAATAATTTGGGAGATACCTTTTGAACGCGCTTATTAAGTTCCACATTCTCAAGGATCGGTCCCAGTTAAGAGTAAAGAAGAGGTGAATGGGGTGGTTTGGATGGGGATGGTGGGACAGGGCTGAAAATTGTGAAAACTAGTTCTTCATTTAAATTAATTAATAGAAATCCTGGTTTAGGGGACTGTCCTTTGAACTGAGGGGCATATGCCTTTTTATCATCACTTCCCAGAATCCACCAGTATAATAAGTAATTTATATAACCAGGGGTGCCTAGGCATCACAAGCCGTTTTAGAGATTCCTCATTCCTCGTTAGCTGCGTTTTACAAGGGGAGTTTCCATCGTGTTCTTATTCCCCATCTATCCCAGGGACTAGACTAGCTCATTGGCCCCATAGATGAGGTCATCAGACTAGCTCAATGGGCCACAGATAGGCTCATAGGGCTTTAAACCAGTTCAAGAAGCCCCAGAACAGTTTAAGGCGCCAGATCACCTCAGAGGGCCTCAAGCCAACATTAGGGGCTCTCACAAGCTCAGCGCCCAGACCAGCTCAGGGTACCCTCAGAACCCAGATCCGCTCTTGGGCCCCAGATGAGCTCTTGGGGCCCCAGATCAGTTCAGGGGCCTCAAGTCAGATCAGGGGGCAAGATCAAGTCAGGGGCACCAAATCAGCTCAGTGATCCCTAACCAGCTAGGGGCCCAATCAGTTCAGGAGCCCCAGAGCTGCTCAGGGGACACCAGATCGCCCCATAGGGCACCAGATCAGCTTCGGGGACAAACAATCAGATCAGTGGTCCCCGACCAGCTCGGGCGCCAGATCAGCTCGGGAATACCAGATCAAGTCAGGAGGCACTTAATCAGCTCAGGAACCCCATACCATCTCAGGGGCCCTCACCAGCCCCTGTGGGCCCAGCTCAGCTCAGGGCCTGGGAGCTGCTCAGGAAATCACGTAATCAACCCAGGAGGCCCGGGTCAGCTTACAGGGCACCGCATTAGCCATGGAGCACCAGACTAGCTCAGAGGGAATCAGATGGGCTCAGGAGACACAATGATGACTCAGGAGGCACCAGATCGACTCAGGGGGTATTAGTTAAGTTCAGGGGGCAGTATATCTGCTCAAGGTGCACCAGATCGATCACCTCAGGGGGCAAGTTCAAGTCAGGGGCACTAAATCAGCTCTGGGATCCCTCGCCAGCTCGGGGCCCAATCAGTTCAAAAGCCCCAGAGCTGTTCATCAGGGGACACCAGATGCCCATAGGGCACCAGATCAGCTTCGGGTACAAAGAATCAGATCAATGGTCCCCGGCCAGCTCGGGAATACCAGATCAAGTCAAGAGGCACTTAATCAGCTCAGGAGCCCCATACCATCTCAGGGGCCCTCATCAGCCTCTGTGGGCCCAGCTCAGCTCAGGACTTTAGAGCTGCTCATGAAATCACGTAAGGAGGTCCAGGTCAACTGAAAGGGCACCAGATTAGCTCAGAGGGCACCAGACTAGCTCAGAGGGCATCAGATGGATTCAGGAGGCACCAGATCGAATCAGGGGGATTAGTGCAGCTCAGGTGGCATCAGATCGATCCGCTCGGGGGCCCAGATCAGCTCCCAGCCCCCAGGCTATGGCAGGGGCCTAAATCAGCTCAGGGAGCAACATAACAGCTCAGGGAACACAAGATGGGCTCAGGGCCCACCAAACCAGCTCAGAGGGCACCAGACCATCTAAGGAGACATTAATAATCAGCTGAGGGAGCACCTAGTCAGCTGAAGAGGCACCATATTGACTTAGGATACAGTAGATCAACTTGGGGAGGCATGAGATCAGCTCGGGGGCACGAATCAGCTCCAGGGGCACTATATTAGCTATTAGGGCATCAAGCAAGCTCGGAGGCATTAGACTAACTCAGAGGGCATTATATAGGTTCAGGAGGCACAATTATTTGCTCAGTGGGGCACTCGATTTACTCAGGGGCACCAGATCAGCTTAGAGGGCAAGTAATCAGCTCAAGGGGCCAAGACCAGCTGAGAGGCCACGAGATGAGCTCAAGGGGAACCAGATTAGCTTCACCCGTACAATTATTGGCGACGATGAGGCATTAGGTGAACACCTACCAGGTGCCCATACTCTTCCCGGGTGCTTAAAAAAGGCAACAGAATGCCATAGCTGACCGAAAAAGGTATTAAATTGTCCAACAAATCGCTACATGCGGTCCAGTTACATTTCGTTTCAACGGCGTAGGGCACTAAATTTCGAGCGGCACGGCCCAAATTGGGTACACCACCTGGACATCAAAAGGGCATCCCGGCAGTGATGGGGGCACGTGCCCCCTGTGCCCCCCTGGCTGCACCCCTCGACGGTAGATAAACTCCGGGAGGCATTAAATAAGCTCAGGAGGCCCCAATCAGCTCAAGGGGCACTAAAACAGCTAATAGGGCACCAGGCAAGCTCGGAGGCATCAGACTAACTCAAAGAGTATTATATAGGTTCAGAAGGCTCAATTATTTTCTCAGGGGGGGGCACCAGATTGACTACAAGGTCACCAGATCAGCTCAGAGGGCACATGATTAGCTCCAGGGGGCACCAGATGAGCTCCGCTCGTACGATTATTGGCGACGATGAGGCATTATCTGGAAACGGATTATATGCCCATACTCTTCCCGGGTGCTTGGAAAGGCGACAGAATTCCCTAGCTGACCAAAAGAGGCACTTAATTGTCAAACAATAGTTTAAATCGCTAAATGTACTCTAGTTCCATCTAGGTTCAACGGCCTAGGGCACTAAATTTCGAGCGGCATGGCCCAAACGGGGTACACCACCTGGCAATCAAAAGGGCACCCGGCACCCACGGGGGCACATGCCCCCTGTACCCCCCTGGCTGCACCCCTGGACAGTAAACTCCGGGAGGCATTAAATAAGTTCAGGGGGCCCGGATCAGCCAGGGACACTAAACAGCTAATAGGACACCAGGCAAGCTCGAGGCATCAGACTAACTCGAGAGCTTTATATAGGTTCAGGCACAATTATTTTCTCGGGGCACCAAATTGACTACGAGGCATCAGATCAGCTCAGGGCATATGATCAGCTCCAGGGGCCAACACCAGCGGGCTCCAGATAAGCTCAAGGGCACCAGATTAGCTCCGCCCTACATATTGGGACGATGAGGCATTTTCTAGAAACAGATTATGTGCCTATACTCCTCCCGGGTGCTTGGAAAGGCGACAGAATGCCCTAACTGACCAAAAAAGGCACTTAATTGTCAACAATAGTTTAAATCGCTAAATGCAGTCTAGTTCCATCTAGGCTAACGGCGTAGGGTACTAAAATTCGAGCGGCACGGCCCAAATAGGGTACACCACCTGTCAATCAAAAGGGCACCCCGGCACCGATGGGGGGGCACGTGCCCCCTGTGCCCCCCCCTGGCTGCGCCCCTGACCACGGGAGAAGAAAAAAACAAGTTGATGACCATGATCTCTCTAGCTAAAAATACGATACAATCATATTTCCATCAAAGTACAAATATGTAGGTACAATCAATCCAAGTACAGTACAAGGATAGGCTGGACAGCAAGGGGAGAAGCGGGACAACTTGTCCCAGTTCTCCCCAACCCGCCATTTTTCAGAATTGCGATGTCAGCAAAATTAAAACCCCTTTCGTTGTTCGAAGCTGGGACAGATCGATGGAGAATGCGACACCAACTTTATTGCACCAAAATAAAGAACTTTTCGGTTGCATATTTAACAGAACATCCACTCAAGAAAACGTAAAAATTAACTTTTAGGGAGCACTCACCTCTCTCTTCCAGCACCCACCGGAAAAGGAAGTTGACGCCCTAGTGATGTGCAGCGGCACGTATAGTGCGGAAATCAGCTGAAAATTATATTTTTGGCTCACTCGTGGATTCAATAATGGGGGTGTCCCACTTCTCCTGCGTCCCAGTTCTCATCACTCTCTCCTACATGTACGAGTCGTGATCAATCCTCTGAATTCGGAACTGCGGTGGGTAGTTCAAGCTCAGAATTGAAGCAGAAAGGAAATGGCGCGATTCCACCCACGTGTAAACTGTAGTAAAAACATACCTTCCTCCATCATAGAAACACACCCAAACAAAAATCAGAAGAATAAATACCTTCATCTAGGGTAGTTTAATCATTCAAGAGCTTGTTTTAATCTATTGGCAGGATTGTTTCACCACAGGAGAGTGAGACTATTCTTGGGGCAGTTTGTGAGTTCCATAGAAATACTCTGAGGTGATACATTTACACCTCTGCATTCTCAGTAAGAATGGAACTGCACTGTGCTAAAATGAAATAGTGATTAATTTACCACATGCGTGTAATATTACACCTTTTCGTCTAATATTAAGCTGGATGTCGGAATATATTTACCAAGAATTCTAAACAAATTCTTGATAATGGGGTAATTTTAGGAGCAGAAAAATTGACATTCTACGCTTGAGGTGTTGTGTTTTTTTTCAGTGTAACTGAAGCACCATGAGCAAAGAATACAGCTAACTTCGGTCTTGAAGAAAACTGAGGTGTCGTATCGACCACATCCACATATCATAGTTGTCTTGGCTAACGCTGAGTCCCTACAGAAACCCCGATTGACGCTACATTAAGCGCAATTAACAATTAATACAGAGAACTTTGGTGAACTTAAGTCCTGGCGAAAACTAAGGTGCCGTATCGACCACCTCCACATATCACAGTTGTCTTGACTAACGCTGGGTCCCTACTGAAATCCCCTATTGACGCTAAACTAAGCATCAGAGGCCGCACAGCCTCTGCGGGCCTGGGTCTCTGAGTTTTTGGTGGCTACTTTGAGCTGATATTGAGTCCCCTCAGTTGATCTGGGATCGCTTTAGATAACCAGGCCCTCACACTGAACTTGAATGTGTCGCCACTGGAGCCTTCTGAGTTTTTCGGGGTCCCTTAACTGGTGAAGGGCCCCCTCAGCAGATCCTGGGCCCTCTGAATTAATTTTGAGCTATCTGAGAGCGAGTTTTCAGGTTGCCCCTGGGCTGTTTTGGGACCGTGAAAGAGTATTGCACAGGAGCTTACTGGCTTGGCCTTAGATCCTTTGCTGCTTTGGGCCCCCTAAGCTAAAAATAACCCTGTAGGTGAAATTATTGTGACAGCCACGAGCTGGGTCTAGGGCCCGTGATAGGATTTACTTAAGGGGCCTCTATTTTGGTCATAGGGCCCCCTCGCTTGATTAGTCTCCCTTGAGCTGGCAAGGGCCCCCCTGGGCTGGTATCGTGTTCGTTTAACTGATATAGGCCCCTTCAGCTTGTTTGGGACCCGTTGTTCGTATCTGGGCCCCATGAGTTCGTCAAGACACCCAGCTAGTCAGGCCATCTTATTTTGTATGGGCCTCCTGAGCTGCTTTGGGGCCCCGTCAGCGTGTCTAGGCCCCATGAGTTGAAGGTTGGCCCCTGAGCTAGTTTTGGCCCCCTGAGCTTATTTACGACCCGTTTAAATGGGTAGGCACCCCACGCTGCCTATACAGCTCATTAGGGATGTCGCCACAGATTCATTGTTGCCAAAAACACTATATCATCACAGGTAGCCACAACGAAAAATTAGGTACAAATATTTTTGCTGCAAAAGTGCAGGCCAGGATAAGTGCAAGACAGGCCGCGCTGATGGAATGAAAGCAAAAGCAAAAATTAAAGTCTAACAAGTCCCGAGAAGTTATGGCCACATCCCCACCTGCGCTTCACAAATTCGAGGCACACCCCTGCTCGCCCACCGCCTCCTCCTTCAAACGTCCATGCAATTCATCTGTATCCCTGAAACAGAGCTGCAAAAAGTCGGGCTCTCGGGTCATAAAGTGCCCGACAGATTTAAGGGCACGGTATGGTCCTGCGACAGATCTTACAATCTGTGAGAAAAAAAATCTTGAAAGGAAACAGAAAATATTTTTTGTTCTAAAAAACTCAATATTAGAATTGTCACCTCTTTTACTCAACAAGTTTTTCATGAATTTGCACCTCTCCCATATCAAGCCAGTGTGCGGCAAGAACCGATGGAAAATCGAGGGACTTATGAATCGAGGGACCTTTGAATAGAGGGCCTTATGCACAGAGGGTCTTTTCGAGGGACTTATGAATCGAGGGACCTTTGAATAGAGGGCCTTATGCACAGAGGGCCTTTTAAACGTCACCCAGAAAATCCTCTGCTGGAAAAATTCCTTCACCGGCCTGTCGGGCCCGATTTGTATTCCATAGCACGCGACAGCTTGGCCCGACAGGCCGCCGTAAAGGCCTTTAGACAGGCAAAACAGTTTTTTTCCTTCGTTTCCTTCGTTTGGAAGTACGCTCAACGCTGCCGCAAGGGCGCTGTTCAAACAGCGCCCTTGCGGCAAAGCCGGTGTAAAAGGTATGTTTGGTTTGAAAAGCAGCCCTGCGGTTTGGTGTGTTGCGTTGTGGATATGGCGGAGGCCAAGGCCCTAGAATCCCGTGGTGTGGTGGAGGCAATACGTTGCAAGGTTGTGTTTTTGATTATTTTTCTCTTGCATTACTTTGGTATACATCTTGAGTAAACTGGTTGAGCCTGGATTTCATCGTCCATAGTTGAAGGGCTGATAAATGGCTCCGATTAAGCTGAAGCCCCTTCCACCGTCCCGTGTCAAGCTTAAATGTGGATTTGAGGGATGTGGTTATTTTGGCGAAAAACGTTTTTTTAAGGAGCATCAGCGAATCAAGCATTCTGGGCTGCCCTGCAAGTTCAGGAACAGTGGTTTTGGCCAAGGAGGTCGTTTTGAAGCATGGATCAAACAGCGGGCAGATCAGAACAGTGGGGAGAAAACAAACAAGTAAGTGATGTGGTGTTCGTTGTAATTTCGGCAGCTTACATTTATTTCCACACAGCATGTTATGCTCACTGTTGATCAATAATTCTAAATGATATTAATAAGGGAAAAATGAATTTTACCAGCAGACTGGTCAAATTAGACTAAAACATTTGATTTTCCCTTCCGTCTTCTTTTAAATCCAATGCCTGTTTGTCCAGAATTAACCACAAAAGTTGCATACCTTCATCAGTGGATTTGTAGATGCCAAAGAAACAAAACTCTTCACCTTTCCACATTAATTTGAGTTTTAAGTACCAAACTATTTCTCCCATTTCATTTTATTCACTTACCTAAATATGCCTATGATCTATGTCAAGGGGACAAAGATATAACAAAAACACAGCCTATTGCAACCTTTACTCATTCCTTTTACTCATAACTTCCTTGGAAACATGATATTTATTTGACATTTACTATCTAACTGACTTAAGGTTATTCATTAGCCTCATGAACTTCAGATCCTAAACTACGTACCCTCATGGAAATGAGCACGGCAATGCATAAAAACTTTGAAATAGCCAACAGCTTCAAAATTTAGGATTTTTCATGTAAACATGTATTTATAAGTCATGGAAAGCTAATATTACATGTTTGTATTCAACTACAAGTTGCCATGATCCTTAAAAAACACTTTCAAATATCAAAAGAGTACCCCTCCAATCTTGTTTGTCTGGCCATCAGAGCAAAATCCATATATAAATTTTGGGGGTTCCTTCCAAATAACCCCCTCCCACCTCCAAAAAACTGAAATCATGAAAATCTGCAGAAGCTGGCATAAGTAACAGCATGGTATGGGAACCAGGTCAGCTTTCTTCCATTGCAAACTATATCAGTGGGGGAAACTGTGGTCAGCGTTCCCAAGAATAGCTACGTTCCCAACAATGGGAACAATGACCCATATTTAGAAATGCATTTTCCATCGTATATTCAAACTGGAATTTCAAACAGCTTGAAACAAATAAAGGTGTATATCTACCGAATTATTTCAATATGTCAGCTTTCCGGAAAAATATGGCGGCCATAGGCGGATCCAGGGGGCAAAGTGGGCACATGCCCCATAGGCGGATCCAGGGGGCAAAGGGAGTTTGTGCCCCCCCCCCGATCGACCCTCTGCGCTCCCTGAAATGGTCACAGGCCCCCCTGAAATGCTGCTTCCCACCCCCCCCAGGATGCGAAAATCGGCTCCCACCGATAGGATTTTACGCCCATCCGAGAGGGTCTTCCGGTAAAGAATGGCGCCCCCGGGAAGGCGTCCCCCCGATCGGAAATCCTGGATCCGCCTATGATAGCGGCCCAAGTATAAAGGCCTACCCCTACCCTTGCATGAAGCAGGCTCAAAGAAGAAGGAGGCATAGGCGGATCCAAGTTTGTTTTCGAAAGGGGGCGTCATCCGAGCAGGGGGTGCCAAATTCTATCATAGAGTGGCCAATTCTCACATCCAGGACTTCTTTGGGGGGGCTAGGGGCTCAAGCGTCTCCCGCCATAGCCTTCGATCAGTCTTCGCGTATGTTTTTACTACATGCACTCTGATATCTTGAGGGGGAGCTTGAGACCCTAGAGAACCCCTATTAGGTGGGCGCAAAATCTTATCGGATTTTCGCATCCTGGGGGGGCGGTGGGAAGCGACATATCAGGGGGCGCCATCGACCTTTCAGGGGGCGCCGTGACCATTTCAAGGGCCGCCGAGGGTTGATCAGGGGGTCGCCGAGGGTCGATGGGGGGGGTGCCGAGGGTCGATGGGGGAGGGGCGCCGAGGGTCAATCGGGGGAAACGTGACCCTCTTTCCCCGCCTGGATCTGCCTATGAATGAAGCACCCCAGTAGAAAATATCGAGTTGATGCATTGGCGCACCATAATTCATCAAAACACTACGGAATAATTCAAACGATCTTGGGGACAAAAACTACAGGATCTAAAAACTTTCTGATACAAATCAATATAAAAAAGCTTAGAAAATGCGAAAATACCACTTTTAAGCACTACTTACTTCATAAACAAATGAAAGGCACGGTTTTCCTCTATTTCCTCATTCGTCAGCACATGGTGGGCAGCAACTGTGTGACGCCAAGAGAAATATTTTTCCGTCTACAATTTTGGAATTTTGTTTTTATACTACTATTTTTCATTGAATTTCCCCAAAATTATCTAAAAAATAATACCTGCCTGGCTGCACAGCTTCAGAGCAATCTTTCCATCGTTCTTTACCGTTGGGGCTGGATCGCGCAGTTTAGACGAATATTTGAGGGAGGGTTCAAAGACAGATTTTCTAATTCAAATTAGAACTCCCCTCCAATTTTAAGAAGAGTTAAAATTGAACAGGTAGAAAGATTCCCCTTGTCTTTTATAAACTCCTGTTGTGTTTTCTGAAAACATCGTTCCGGGCGTTCCCATCCTTGGGAACGTGCGTTTCCATTTATGAAAGAAGCGTTCCCAAATATGGGTCAATATTCCCATTATTGGGAACGTAGCTATTCTTGGGAACGCTGACCACAGTTTCCCCCACTGATGTTTTTAAGTATTCTGGGCTGGACTATGTAACATAATAACAAAATATTACTTATTCTCATTCTAGTGCAGCATTTTTGTCAATGGCGGCTGCAGAGGACTGAAAAAGGGGGCTGCTTTTCATGTTATTGTATATTTCCACCTGTGACCTAAATCATCTGAATTCAAGACTGAGTCTTATTCAAGACCCAGTCGAGCTGACTTTGACACACACTATTTGTATGCTGTACGTCCACAAATCTCAAATTACATCCAATAATAAATTTCCTTTACCAATGGTGACTCCAGAAAATGAGAATTGGTGGTTCGGTATTCAATTTTTTATAGGTTTCTGCCGATAACCTTAATTTACTGAGCGCGTCTGATAATTGAAAACCCGAAGAACAGTCTCAGTTCTAGAGTTTTGAAAATTAATAGACTTGTGTCATTCCACTTAGATTTGCCATAGGCGGCTTCAGAGCACGAAAAATAAGGATATCACACATATAAGGATCAGAGCACAAAAATAAGGATAATGATATCCATTGGTGCCAAACTAGAAGTTTTTTATGCTAATTTTAGTATTTTCTATTAAGAATGTGGAAAATGAGTAGGAACATTTTACCAATTGAATGGGTTCTAGACAATTTTAATAGTCCTATCCTAACCACCCGACAGATTTGGAGGTTTTTTCGAAAGTGCCCGACAGATTTGAGATTTTTTGCAGCTCTGCCCTGAAACAACCCTTCCCGTAACTATTGTGAGGGGATTACTTAGTAAGTCCATAACTAATACGTTTAGGCTTTTCAGATTGAACAGTTACAGATTGAACAGACTTTAGCCCTGACTTAAGTCGGCTGGTACCTAGTCTAGAATTTGCCCGTTTCGTCGCATTGTGTTAGCTTCCTTGTTCCAAACGGGTCACCTTTACACCTGAACGGTTGATGTTTCGTTTGCGTTTTTTGTCGCCATGAATTTCGCACTGCATTGGCCATAGTTTGGTGCAATAAATTGCAAGTTAAGTTTATAATTAAATTTTAAATTCGTTGAAGGTTGTTCCCACGGCCATGATCGGTGGCAGGCACAGTCTTCGAAACGTGACACACTGATACAACTTAACCCACCATGTGATACAACTCACCCAACCGGTGGGGTAAGTTGTATCAATTGAAAAAGTCCATTCGCCGGGCAGTAGGAGACAAACCAGTAAAGATAAAGAAACAAATCTATCGGCAAAAGGAAGCCAAAGGATGCAGCTACGAGATGGTATTGAAATCACGAGGCCATCCCAAGTAGTTACGAAATTAATGAACCTGGAGTAAAAACTGATACAACCCACCCCACCCTCCCCATGACGATGATGTGTTAGCACAATCGGATCTAGTGGGAGTGGGCAAATGGGAAATTGCCGCCCCCTTAACCCTCCGTTGCCCGCCCCTGATTTTCTTAAAAAACATATGTTTTTCACAATTTTGGGCCCCGTTGCACCCCCTAAACCTTGGGGCTAGATCCAACGCTAAGTGTTAGGAATAGCGAGATACCCATATGGGTATTTCTTTGTTGATATTTAACGTCACATCAACTGCGGCAACGTAGAGAAGACGCAAGGGGATGAAATAGGCTGTGGCTAAGGCAGAGCGCCAAGTCCTGCCTCTGGGCATGCTCAATCTCAATCTCAACCTCTGGGCGACCCCTTGCTAACCGACTGCGCCACCCAGGCTTCTCATTTGGGTTAGACAAAACAAGAAGGTAGGACATATGCACTGGCAACCTCACCCCTACGCAGTTGCAGCAGCTCTTACTGAGCGACCTTCTTGAACAGCCTGGATGACTGCTCTGAGCCTTTCTTCAGTCCAGGTCATGGTTTTACTCAGGCTGCCTGAAAATGGAAATGCTGGAGAGGATGAGGCGATAAGGGATCTGGAACTTTTATGCATCAAATTAATTACGAAGCTTGGGATATTGGAAGAATGAGGACAACAGTTTTGCTCAGGAAAGAAGGTTGTTTAGCTTTTCATGCCACATAGCCATATTTAGGGGTTTAGTGCGCGCCGACAACGGAGGTCATTTGGCGCCCATTTTCATGCCACAGGAGAGAGTCCACATGGAATACTGTAATTACGAGGATAAATCCTGTTTCTCAGCTGGCGACGAGGATTTTTCCTGGAGATTCATCGATTGCAGCAACATAATTGTTCAGATATGCATGTGATGTTCAAATGCGCCCACCTTAGGCTAATTGCGCCCACGGGCGCATTTACCTATGGCGCATTTGAAAATATGTGGCTTTTACACCCGAAATGGTCTCAAGCACGCCGCTTAAGGTAAATCCGTCGTGTGAAACCTCCAAATAAGAGTTAAATAAACATAGAGGCTGGAAATGTCATCTCCACATTCCTAGGACAAACTTAATTCTTATTTTTAGCCTTTAAGAAATGCTATTTTGGATAAGAAAAAGTGTTTTGAGAGAGATACGATATCGTGCGGAGCACATCCTTACCATGTGTGTGATGACACCGGAAAGAACGTTTTTGTAGAGGTGGGCACACTTCTTAATCAACAGCTGGTACTTAACACGCGCATTGACGGGGGTCTGAGCCACCTTCGCATTGACGGGGGGCGGGTACTCGCCCCCTAAGATCTCGAGAACCACGGTAGGTAGCGAAAAACGGTAAACGGCGTTGGGCTGCCTATCCACTCCTCCATCGAAAACATTTGAACCATTTTTTTGTCAGGTCACATTTAAGGTCACGAGAGGTCAAAACATGCCGTCATAGGGATAACATGTAAATTCAGTTTTTCGGTCATTAAATCTGAACAAGTAAAGATAGAGTAAAACAACTTGAACTATATGCATCCTCTCAGCAAGCCGAATCGAAAGATATATAATTTGATCTTGCTAAGTCAAATCAAGGATTTGACCTGACCTGAGGTCAGGTCAGGGTCAAATTATATAAAATGCATATCATTAGAACCGCAAAGCCGAGGCGAGTCTAATGCAGGTAAAATAAATGCTCTATCACCATCCGTTACTGAGTTATTCCGTAAAAACCATTTTTCCCATGTATTTCCAATGGAGAGGTCATGCGTCGTACCTGACCTTAGGTCATCGATATCAAAAATACCGGAACATATTTTAGAGAACTTGGTGGGGCCATTATGTGATATGAGTTTCAATCGGATAAGTTCACCCTGCTCCGACTTATGCTATCTTAAACTTTGAGGTCGGGTCACTTGACCTGTACTGGTGACCTGACCTGAGATGACCTAACCCTAAAATTTTCACAGAAGTTGTAAAAATGATGAGGGAAAAGGTATACCAAGTACGGCGGCGCTACGCGCCGCCGTTTTTCTACTATCTCCGAAAAACCCGAGGGGGGCGGGTACCCGCCCCCCGTCAATGCGCGTGTTAAACCAAATAGCCTGCTCAGTACAGGGGAGGGCGCATTTATCTCAGGGGCGCAATTGCCTAATCCTCCCCTACAATTCCCGCAGCAGTCGGAATCGAATTATATATAACCCGCGCCCTGGTGGGCCTCCATGCCAACTTCGCCGTGGTGGGAGGATGTTTGAATACCCACTCGAACTCGACCCCTATGCAGGATAGCAAAAAAGAAAAAAAACGCGAAAGCTGGTGGATAGCTAATAAAATACACGAAGAAACTATATCACTCACTTTTTGGCTCAGGTCAATATTGAGGTCATGACAAGTCAAGAAAGTTGTATTTTGAGCAGAGTTTTTGGGCTTTTAGCGTCTGTCAGAGTTGCGTTAGAATCATTTTTAGGCACCATTCGCTTCCTCTTGTCACGGCGAGTCGAATGATGTATAATATGATCATACTAGGACAAAACACAAAAAATGAACTGACCTCAGGTCAGGTCAAGGTCATTTTTAACGTAGCATAGTCAATATGCGTATCAATCAATCTAAACGTAATTACTCGTGATCTAAAGCTAAACGTTGATAAAAGCTGTATCATTGTTTCATGCAAAGTTATTGACCCAAGTCTACAAATTACATAAATAGCCCCAGATGACCTCTCAGAGGCCACGGGTCAAAAATTGCAGCATGACCCTAGAAAAGGGCCCAGATGATACTACGATTTGGAGAATATGAAGGTATTCTCAGCTGTATCTACACAAATCCACCCAATTTATTTTTTCCTATGTATTTCCAATGGAGATGTCATGGTCCCTACTTGACCTTAGGTCATCAATATAAAAAACCCCGGAGTACATGTTGTAGCACTCGGTAAGGCCATTATATGTTATAACTTTCAATCCGATAGATTCACCCATTTCTTACTTATGCCACCTTAAACATTTTTTTAGGTGAGGTCACTTTACCTGCACTGGTGACCTGACCTGAGACAACCAAAACTTCACATTTTGGGGGAAGTTGCGGAATTGATTAAGAATAAGGTGTTGTGGATTCAACAGGACAACCCGTTCTGCAAGGGATGTTACGTTTGACAATGGCAGCCACCTGTTGACCGCTTGCAGAACCATGGATTCCTCGCGGATGTATTTGATGCGCTGCTGTAGCCGGCTTAGGTGGCGCTAATAATCTTTTCGAGTGGTTTATTTCATAAGTGATGTTAAAACTCAATGGCAAAGGAGAGATTAATTACTTTATACGGAGATTTGTGTTTTCTTATGTGGGAAAAATTCCTGGATTAACACGCGCATTGACGGGGGTCTGAGCCACCTTCGCATTGACGGGGGGGCGGGTACCCGCCCCTAAGATCTCGAGAACCACGGTAGGTAGCGAAAAACGGTAAACGGCGTTGGGCTGCCCATCCACTTCTCCATCGAAAACATTTGAACCATTTTTTGTCAGGTCACATTTAAGGTCACGAGAGGTCAAAACATGCCCGTCATAGGGATAACATGTAAAATTCAGTTTTTCGGGCATTACATCTGAACAAGTAAAGATAGAGCAAAACGACTTGAACTGTATGAATCCTCTTAGCAAGCCGAATCGAATGATATATAACTTGACCTTGCTAGGTCAAATTAAGGATTTGACCTGACCTGAGGTCAGGTCAGGGTCAAATTATATAAAATGCATATCATTAGAACCGCAAAGCCCAGGCGAGTCTAATGCAGCTAAAATAAATGCTCTATCACCATCCGTTAC